>JASFAX010007267.1:0-26539 GCA_030737875.1 Allium sativum
TGACGTAAACCTGCCCGGACCCGCCCGGCAAATCCAGTGGTCACAAATGTCAGCCCAATGTGAGAGGTCCTAGGCCTAAACTAAAGCATAACAGTTGTAAAGACACGAGGTTAGACTCTTTTATGGTGTAAGACTGCCCGGACCCGCCCGACAAATCCAGCTGCCATAAATGCTAGTCTAATGTGAGAGGTCTTTATGAGGTTATGGCCTGAATGAATTAAGAAATACTTAACCAGATAAACATGTAAGGTGGGACATGGGGGTTAAGTAGGTGCCTTGGGTGGCATGAGGAATTTAGTGGGTGCCCTTAGTGGCATGTGACATACGATTAGTAAGACTTAACCAAACACACATGTAAATGAACATGACTAAGAGGGTTAAGTGGGATGTACTAGTGGACAAGCTTAGGTGGGTAGCTTGTGGGGGCCCATTTCAACCAGTATCCTAAACGTATCTTTGTGGGCTCGAACCAAGTCGAGGACGGGACACGCATGTTGGGTTTGACTATAAGAGGCCAAAACGGGGAGCGGTGGCATAACAAGTCCAACGGGTTTCATATGCGTGTGTGGACCCGGGCTGGTAGGTAAGACGTTGTTGCATCGTGTAGGTATAAGCCGTGCATTCTCAAGTTGTATCGGGTTGCCACTTTATGGGAGTGATACACCCCACTGTGGGGCCAGCACGGGTATCTACGAGTAGGGAGCCGATCGCAAGTGGGTAGTGGGGTACACCTAGTGGAGATAGGGGCAGACGACACCTATGTAGTCAGCTAGGGGTACGTAATGCTATTTATATAGTTTCTGTGTGAAGCAAGTGGGATCAACCTTTAGGGTGACTGGTGCAGTGCAGTGTAGCAATTGTTCGTTAGTAATTAGGTGTGCCTTTAACGTTATCTTAAACGTTATCTTTATCTGGTCTTCCATACCTAATAGTTCATAGACATTTACTTGTCTTCCAACTTATGCCTTGGTCTAGTTATTTTGATAGTAGTATTGTTAGAATTATCATACTCGCCAGACTTTATGTCTGACCCCCTCCATTTCTATCCCTTTTCCCCCTCCAGGTCCTCAGGTTGGACCCAGCTCTAGTGGAGTTTGATTGGATTGCTTCATCTCTCTTTGGAAAGCTTGGACCGTTGAAGTAAAGTCCAGCTTGTTATCTTCTTTAATGGCTATTTATGTAATGGAGTTATGTATTTTGTTTTATCAAGATGGATATTGTACTTGACTCTGATTTATGGTTTTATGATGTAATAAACATGTTTAATTTCCGCTGCAATAAAATGAAGTTTTAGATTTCCAAGTACTACTTATTATCTGTCTTGTTGTAATTTTTCTGTTCTATATTCACTTAAAACCTCCATAGAAGTTAATGCATTCCCTTTGTGAGTGACATTAATGGACGTGGGGTGTTACAAATAATCTTACATATTTTGTGGAGAGATTTGTTGCTAGATTTGGTGCTAGATTTGATGAAGAGATTCGGTGCTATATTTTATGGAGGGATATTGATTGCTATATTTGTGGACATTTATCGCAAGGATATTTGGTGCTTATCCAAATAGTTTTATAACATATATGCAGATAATTTGGATGCCAAGTTTTCTTGGGCATGAAGCAATTCTCTCTATAAAAGGGCCAGCTAACATCTTCATTAGGTGTGGGTGAGAGCCACCAAGAGTGGGTGAGAACCACTAAGAGTGTGGGTGAGAGCCACCAAGGTGTGGCTGAGAGCCACCAAAAGTGATCATTTAGCTATTCCAAATTGAGAGTTCTCCTTCAAATTATTTAGCCATTAGATATTCTCTACCTATTTCTCAATAAGGTCACTGGTTCAAGTTGTAATTATTTGTAAAGAGAGTTAAGATCGATTGTAAACAATTTTTTATTAGTGAATCAATAAAGAGGGTGGTTGGGTGGAATATCATGTGCTCATATTTTCGATATTATTTGTGTTGTTTTTTTTTATTTTTCAATCAAATTCATCTTCAAGTGATTGGGTGAAAAAGATCCTGTTTTTCAGGCGTTTTGTCAAACTTTCGCTGTGCACAAAAGCCCAACAGTTTGATATCGGAACAATTTTTGCATAACAGAAATAACTTTTTATTGTGTGTGTATACACATATATGTATGAATCACAAATTAATCATGTTTAGAGAAAAATTGTTGGAAACATTAAAAATGATAATTTTTAATGTATATTTAGATTCATTATTTAAAGGAGTAATCTTTGCAGAAAATTGTTGATTCATTATTAAAATTGACATGTTCATTAGAAATGGTTTTAGAGATTAAAAAGGGCATTTTTAATGTATGATTAGTTTCATTAAAAATGATTCATTATTGAAATTGACAAATTCATTAGAAATGGTTTTAGAGGTTGAAAAGGACATTTTTAATGTATGATTAGTTTCATTAAAAATGATTCATTATTAAAATTTACATGTTCATTAGAAATGGTTTTAGAGATTAAAAAGGACATTTTTAATGTATGATTAGTTTCATTAAAAATGGTTCATTATTAAAATTGACATGTTCATTAGAAATGGTTTTAGTGATTAAAAAGGACATTTTTAATATATAATTATTTTCATTAAAAATGATTCATTATTAAAATTGACATGTTCATTAGAAAAGGTTTTAGAGATTAAAAAGGACATTTTTAATGTATGGTTATTTTCATTAAAAATGATTCATTATTAAAATTAACATGTTCATTAGAAATGGTTTTAGAGATTAAAAAGGACATTTTTAATGAATGATTAGTTTCATTAAAAATTATTCATTATTAAAATTGACATGTTCATTAGAAATGGTTTTAAAGATTAAAAAGGACATTTTTAATGTATGATTAGTTTCAATAAAAATGATTCATTATTAAAATTGACATGTTGATTAGAAACAGTTTTAGAGATTAAAAAGGACATTTTTAATGTATGATTAGTTTCAATAAAAATGATTCAATATTAAAATTGACATGTTCATTAGAAACGGTTTTAGAGATTAAAAAGGACATTTTTAATGTATGATTAGTTTCATTAAAAATGATTCATTATTAAAGTTGACATGTTCACTAGAAACGCTTTTAGAGATTAAAAAGGACATTTTTAATGTATGATTAGTTTCATTTAAATTGATTCATTATTAAAATTGACATGTTCATTAGAAATGGTTTTAGAGATTAAAAAGGACATTTTCAATGTATGATTAGTTTCATTAAAAATGGTTCATTATTAAAATTGACATGTTCATTAGAAATGGTTTTAGAGATTAAAAAGGACATTTTCAATGTATGATTAGTTTCATTAAAAATGATTCATCGTTAAAATTGACATGTTCATTAGAAATGGTTTTAAAGATTAAAAAGGACATTTTTAATGCATGATTAGTTTCATTAAAAATGATTCATTATTAAAATTGACATGTTCATTAGAAATGGTTTTAGAGATTAAAAATGACATTTGTAATGTATGATTAGTTTCATTAAAAATGATTCATCATTAAAATTGACATGTTCATTAGAAATGGTTTTAGAGATTAAAAAGGACATTTTTAATGTATGATTAGTTTCATTAAAAATGATTCATCATTAAAATTGACATGTTGATTGGAAACGGTTTTTGAGATTAAAAAGGATATTTTTAATGTATGATTAGTTTCATTAAAAATGATTCATTATTAAAATTGACATGTTCAATAAAAATGGTTTTAGGGATTAAAAAGGACATCTTTAATGTATGATTAGTTTCATTAAAAAATGATTCATTATTAAAATTGACATGTTCATTAATGTATGATTAGTTTAATTAAAAATGATTCATTATTAAAATTGATATGTTCATTAGAAATGGTTTTAGAGATTAAAAAGGACAATTTTAATGTATGATTAGTTTCATTAAAAATGATTCATTATTAAAATTGACATATTCATTAAAAATGATTTTAGAGATTAAAAAGGACATTTTTAATGTATGATTACTTTCATTAAAAATGATTCATTATTAAAATTAACATATTCATTAGAAATTGTTTAGAGATTTAAAAAGGACATTTTTAATGTATAATTAATTTCATTAAAAGTGATTCATTATTAAAAATGACATGTTCATTAAATACGTTTCATTTAACATGTTTATTTTGATTAAAAAGAATGACATATTAAAATAGAATTTGTCGTTAACATGATACATTTTATATGTTTATTTATATTAAAGAGAATAACATATTAAAATAACATGTTTGTTTAGATAAAAAGAGTTACGTGTTTTGTTTATTAAAATATAATTGTTTACATGTTAGCGAAGGAGAAAAATGTTCGTTAGTTAAATGATGTCATTTACACGTTAGTGATGATTAGAAAAATTATAATATGTTTTCATCCATTAAAATGTAATCACTCACATGTTAGCAAAGTAGGGAAAAGATTATATGTTAATATATGTTTTGTTTGTTGAAAACATCCCTTTTAACATGTTACTGAAATTGTCGAAACGATTAATATATATATATATATATAATATAAATATAAATATAAATTAAAATTAAATGAATCGCGCGCGGTAGTTTGCGTTTCGGAATCGTAACTTTAAATGATTATTCCGAAAGATCTGATCATCGGATTTTTCCAAAACTAGAACCGCTGGGTTCGCTTTGGAAAGATCTTTCCAACGATATTAAACTTTTTAAGATCTAACGGTTAGATATTGAGAAATATGTAAATCAAATTTGGATAAAAACAACGCTACGGCCAAGTAACGGCCTGAAGCGTCGTTTGAATTAAATGGGCTATCACTACTACAAAACAGGTCTATTGTTTCGCCTCATTTGCTTCGGTTGTTCTTATAACAGAAGCAAATAGTATCATTTGCTTATGTTATGTTAACAGCAGAAGCAAATGCAGCGAAGCAAATGGTATTAATTGCTTCGGTTATGCTAGTAACATGAGAAAATAGTATTATAATTTGCTTTTGTTGTACCAAAAATCGAAGCAAATTGTGTTATTTGCATCGGTTGCTTCGAAACTGAAGCAAATGAACCGAAGCAAATAATGTATTTGCATCAGTTCCATAAGAACAGAAGCAATTGCACCGAAGCAAATAATGTATTTGCATCAGTTCCATAAGAACAGAAGCAACTGCACCAAAGCAACAATGAATTATTTTACCAAAGCAAATACAAATATCAATAATCATAGACAACCTTGCATATGTCAATATTTATAATTTATTTTAACGAATGATTTTTAATAAATAATTTATAGTTACAGATTATTAAAAATAATCAATAATTATATTTTATATTCAATAGTTTATTGTAGTTAATTATTAATATTTAGTAGATTTTGTAGTTAACATTTATTAATTTCATTTAATAATTAACAAATGAATTAATAATTACTAAATAATTAACAAATAATATTTAATATTGAATGTTTAACATTTATCATTAAATTAATTAGTATTATTTAATAATTAAGAAGTAATATCTAATAATCAATTTTTGATCATTATTATTTAATAATTACTATTAATTAATTAATTATTAATAATTATATAATTAAGACTAATTAATATTTAGCAGTCAATATTATACTTTAATACTATGAAATGATGTTTAGTATTTCATAGTTAATTTTATATAATTATTTGTTGGTAACGACATGTCAATAATCATAAACAACCTTAAATAATTATTAACTAATAATGACATATTAATAGTTATTATCAAATTATTTTAATAAAAGCAAATTGCACATATTAATAATCACCTACATAAGTCATTATTCATAATTTATTGTCATAAGCAACCTCACACATGTCATTAATTCATAATTCATTATAGTCAATTATTATCAATAAATAATTTATAACTACAAATTATTCTTAATAATCAATAATTATATTTTATATTTAATAACTTGTTGTAGTTAATTACTAATATTTAATAAATTATACTTAATTATTATAAATTTCACTTAATAATTAATAAATGAATTAATAAATGAATTAATAATTAATTTCTAATAATGTCTATTTAACATTTAATTATCAAATAATATTAATATTAAAAAAATAAAATTCTAAATTAATAAATAATAATTTATATTTAATAATTAATATTTATTGTATACTATGATTATGAAGAAATCAATATTGATTATTTTAACCATTAACAATAATTATTATGACTAAAGATTATTAATAAGTCAAATTGTTCTCTATAATCATCAATTTTTATTTACATATAATACAATTATTGTTAGTTATTAATAATCAGTAAATTATAGCTAATATTTATTAATAATTGAATATCAAAATACAATTAATATTTATTAATAATTAACAAAATTATAGTAAAATATAATTAATGTTAAATAGTTAATGTTTATGATTCAATTATCTATTAAATAACGGTAAAGCAGAAGCTTTTAGAGCTCTCTCTTTACTTCTCTCTATTTATCTTTGTTTAGCTTGAATCTCTTACGGTATTTTGTCTTAAGTTTAAATTTTAATATCTTATCTATTACTGTGACCCCTCAGTTTCGTTTCTCAGAAAAATAAAATGTTAGACATGTGTCCCTAGCAACAAATCAACGTTGGATTTGCGATGGAAATAATTTAATATTTGTTCATTTTGTAAACCTAAAAAAAGTCAGCCACCGCTATTATATCAAAATCATTTTCAAAACCCTAGAAACAAAGTACCCATAGCCTTCATTTTCCTTACAATCCTCTTATGACATTGCTCAACCACGGAATCCGACTCTCTTGAGTTTATCCTGCTGGATTTGCGTTGATTTATTTCATTTAGACCTATTCGGCTAACATAACATGATTGTAATGCATCCCATGATCGTAATAGTTGAATTGATGTCAATTTCATATTAGGATTCACCTATTTTATCTCCTTCAGGTGATTTTTTTTTCATTTTAGTCTTTAACGTGATAAAATCATTATTGTTTGATTCCAATCATTGCTTGCGTTTGCTACTTCAAGTTTCAAAGTTTGATCCTTTCAGATATCCATTATTTTGCTATTTAAGTTTTCATTGTTTGTTGTTGTTCAGTCTATATAATCGGACGTGTGATTAAGAATATAATAATTTGACATGATATCTTCGTTCTGCTATTAATGTCCTCAAACATTTTTCAGTTCAACTTTGTTACGAAACCGAAGTTTCTTAGCCTGAAGAAATTATATGCTTGCTGGATTAGTGGCTAACTGAAAGGTAATACTAAAACACATGCATTTAAAATTAGAAGTATCAACATATTAACAAAGTTTTGTAAATAATACATTAGATGAATGTAAGTTTGTTTGATACTGAAAACATAGTTATTTTAGATGAAACTAATACTAAAAAACATCCGCTACAGAAGCAACCACAGAGCAGTCGTTTAGTAGCTATAGAGAATAAATGTTAGTGTTGGAAATGTTTTATAAACATTAAGTGAATTATCTAAAATGTTGAATAAGTGTATGAATGACTCCTATGTGTGAATAGTCCCACATCATGGGATTATATGGAAGAGGAAAGGATTTATACTTGTTTCTAAGAAATCATGTTGGGGCCTTGGGCTCCCAATACATGCTTTGTTGTGAGGAGGGAGACCATGCATCATGAACACCACACATGCGCGCGACCGACCGACCGACTGACTCGACCCGACCCGGCCCGACCCGCCCCGGTCCGGTTTGGGCTCGGGCTTGGTGGTGTAGACACTTATATTCTTGGACCATAAAAATTTGCAGTTTTCGAACCGTTTTTTTTATGGAAAATTATTTTCTGCACCGATAATTTTTTCTACAACAGTAAAAAGTTTGTTTCCCGAAATTTTAGCAGATCCGATTTTTTCTCCCAAACCCTAATTCTCGTTCTATATATACTTTTATCTGCAGACACAAAATAATATCAAATTCTACTTTCTTCTAGCCTCCGCCATTAAATCTCTCTTTCAGAAAAATCGAGCAATATTATTTTCAAAAGTGCAAATCTGCACTGATTTTTATGCAAGCAAATCGGTTATCCTTTTTAGAGGCTGTTTTATCCTAGAGGAGGCGACGAAGGAACGAACTGGTTTCCACCTCGGACCAAATCGCTGAATCGTCTTCAAGAAAGCGACCTAGTCCGCGACTCAACCATTGTTTTCCAACAAATAGAAGACGAATTTGAAACAATGGCTTCGAACTCAACCGTAGACGATGCTGCTCCACCCTCTGCTTTCCAGAACCCTCTCGTCACTGCTGCTCCATTCAAATTTGATGGCTTGCATTTCAAGCGATGGCGTCAGAAGATGGAGTTCTTCCTCATGATCAGAAAGTTTTGTGACTGCGTTGACTGCTGAAAAACCGTAGCTACCAGATAAACCTGACGAGGCTGACGCAGCGAAGATGGCATCATGGACTGAACAGTCAAAGCAACTGCAGACCTGGACTGAACAAGATTATCTATGCAAGAACTTTATTCTGAATGGACTGAGCGATGATCTGTATGATTACTATAACTCTGATGAGAAGACAGCAAAGGAGATCTGGGAAGCACTGAAAAAGAAGTATGATACAGAGGAGGCAGGGGCAAAGAAATATGTTGTAAGTCGCTACCTAAAATATCAGATGACTGACGACCGATCAGTTGAGATGCAGTCTCATGAGCTGCAGAAAATAGCTCATGAGATCATCTCCGAAGGTATGGCACTGGACAAACAATTTCAAATTGCTGTTATCATTGACAAATTACCCCCTGGCTGGAAAGATTTTAAAAATGTTTTACGTCATAAGACTAAGGAATTTTCCTCAGAAAGCTTGATCACGCGCCTCCGTATTGAGGAGGAGGCACGCAAACAGGACCAGAAAGAAGAGGTGTTGATTGTCAATTACAACAACACTAAAAAGACCACACCCTCTGTTCTGAAACCGAATCAGAAATCTTTTAAGAATCAGAACAGGCGCAACAAACAGAATGGGAATCCGCAAGGAAACCCAAAAGGACAGCAAAAACCAGCCCAAAAGAATGATCCTGGACAGTCATTTCTATGCTACAACTGTGGAAAACCAGGTCATAAGGCACGAAAGTGTCGGAATAGGCCAAGCTCTGCACCGCAGGCTAACCTGACCGAAGAGCCTCTTACGGCTATGATTACTGAGATTCACCTCGTTGGTGGATCTGAGGGTTGGTGGGTAGACACTGGTGCCTCTCGCCATGTCTGCTATGATCGTGGCTTGTTCTCTACATACACGGCTGCTGAAAATCAAAAAGTGTTGTTGGGAGATTCTCACACCACTAAAGTTGCAGGGATTGGCAATGTGGAAATTAAGTTTACCTCTGGAAAGACTGTAATTCTGAAAGATGTTATGCATACTCCAGAGATTAGAAAGAATCTGGTGTTTGGCTTTCTCCTCAATAAGGCTGGGTTTACTCAAGTTATTGGGGCTGATTTGTATACCCTAACTTATAAGGGAACTTTTGTGGGAAAGGGTTATGCTTGTGAGGGTATGTTTAAACTGAATTTTGAAACTAATAAAGTGATACTTCTGCTTATATGTTGTGTGACTTTAATATTTGGCACTCTAGATTATGTCACATTAATAAACGAATAATTCACAGCATGAGCACCCTAGATATGATTCCTAAATCATCAGAATCTGAACTTGAGAAATGTGAATTCTGTACACGAGCAAAAATCACAAAGAAACCTCATATATCTGTTGATAGAGTTTCTAAACCCTTAGACTTGATTCATTCTGACATATGTGAACTTAATGGTACTTTGACTAGACAAGGACATCGTTATTTTATCACTTTTATTGATGACTGTTCTGATTTCACATATGTATACCTTATGAAAAATAAAAGTGATGCTTTTGACATGTTTAAAACATTCAAAACTGAGATTGAGAATCAAGCAAATAGGAAAATTTAGAGACTTCGTAGTGATAGAGGTACAGAATATGAATCCACTTCAATTATGGAATTCTATAAACAACATGCTATAGTACATGAAAGAACTGCACCCTATTCTCCTGAGATGAACAGTAAAGATGAAAGGAAAAATAGGACATTTACCGAACTTGTAGTTGCCATATTACTAAATTATGGTGCAGCAAAACATGGGTGGGGGATATTTTATTGACTGTATGCTACGTTCTGAATAGAATCCCCAAATCTAAGAATAAAATTTCTCCTTATGAAATTTTAAAGAATCATAAACCAAATGTCTCATATTTTAGAACTTGGGGTTTCTTAGCACTATGGAGTCTGAGATGATAGCACTAGCCACAGCTAGTGAAGAGGTAGAGTATTTGAGAAACCTACCAGCTGAGATTCCCTTGTTGGAAAAACCGATACCGGCTGTGTTGATACATTGTAATAGTACCGTGGCTATTGCAAGAGTTTAGAACCGTTATTATAACGGTAAGAGACGACAAATACGTCGTAAGCACAACACAGTTACAGAACTGCTTTCCACAGGTACCGTTAGAGTGGATTACGTACGTAGTGAAGAAAATTTGGCAGATCCTTTGACGAAAGGACTGTCAAGAGAGAAAGTCCACAATTCTTCTAAAAGAATGGGACTATTGCCCTTAGATTGTTGATTCACGCACAATGGTAACCCTACCTAAATGACTGGAGATCCCAAGAACGAGGTTCAATGGGTAAAAACAAGTTGTGTAGTGATAGGAGTTGAGCATGCTATTTAATAAACCAAGAAGCATGTATTCCTGAAGTGATTAGAGGATGAGTTAATAGAAACTCTTAATGAGATCTATACTCTATTGGGAGTGGAGTACCTACCTTCAGGAGTACTCTTGATAGACTCACCTTTGTGAATGTGGAAATGTGGCTGTTTCCTATGGAGTTTTGGGCAAAACTTCTTGAGCATTCACTAAACTAGGATAGACGTGCATGACCATAAATGCACGGGCTTAATTGATTGCACTATAGAAAAGGTCGTGTGTGGTTTGATGTCAGGAATAGAGTTCAAGACTACGTGTCACTCTAGTAAAAACTGAATCTTACTCACTATGCAAAGGTTCAAGTCGGATGACACCTTTGTTTATGCACAATCTTATGGTTTCAGAAATTGCTAGAAAATATTTTTAAAAATTCAAGTGGGGGATGGTTGGAAATGTTTTGCAAACATTAAGTGAATTATTAAAAATGTTGAATAAGTGTATGAATGGCTCCTATGTGTGAATAGTCCCACATCATGGGATTATATGGAAGAGGCAAGGATTATACTTGTTTCTAAGAAATCATGTTGGGGCCTTGGGCTCCCAATACATGCTTTGTTGTGAGGAGGGAGAACATGCATCATGAACACCACACATGCACGCGACCGACCAACTGACTCGACTCGACCCGGCCCGGCCCGGCCCGCCCCGGTCCGGTTTGGGCTCGGACTTGGGCTTGGGCTTGGTGGTGTAGACACTTATATTTTTGGACCATAAAAATTTGCAGTTTTCGAACCATTTTTTTTTATGGAAAATTATTTTCTGCACTGATAATTTTTTCTGCAATGGTAAAAAGTTTGCAACGGTAAAAACTTTGTTCCTCGAAATTTTAGCAGATTCGATTTTTTCTCCAAACCCTAATTCTCATTCTATATATACTTTTTATCTGCGGACACAAAATAATACCGAATTCTACTTTATTCTAGCCTCCGCCATTAAATCTCTCTTTTAGAAAAATCAAGCAATATTATTTTCGAAAGTGCAAATCTGCACTGATTTGTTGTGCAAGCAAATCGGTTATCTTTTTTAGAGGCTGTTTTATCCTAGAGGCGGCGGCGAAGGAACGAACTGGTTTGCACCTCTGACCAGATCGCCAAATCGTCTTCAAGAAAGAGACCTAGTCCGTGACTCAACCATTGTTTTCCAACAGTTAGTTTCAACTTTTTCTGCTTCATGCCGAATTTTTTGGTATCATCTAGTATTCATTCGTTTTTACTTTGTGCTGTTTGTTTTCTTTCTTTCCCTGTTTTGCATTTTGATTTTCAAAAAATTACATTATGCTATGGTTCTTACATTTATGTTTAGATTTGTTCCTAGCATTTAACCTTACATCTTAAAAAAATTATATCACACTGGGTTTCTTTTGAGTACATATGGCCTCACTTTGGCACGTTCTAATTTGATATTAAGATAGGCTAATTTTCATTTGCACAATTATTCTGTATCATTCTCGAATTGGCTGCAAACGAATTTTTGTTTATTGTCCTTAGTGCCTCATAAAAATACTGGGATATTAGATGAAAATTTTGGAGAGGAGAACACGACTTCAGTTTCAAACTTGATCATCTCCAACTAGTATTTGTAAATTGACTTTCTGGAGCTAAATCTGAGCTGAAGGTTATCAAATTACTTCTTCCTAATGCACCAGTTATTACCAAATTGTGTATCTGCCTATTACAGTAATTACTATCATAACATTAGCCTTAGTATGTGTTAGAAAACAATGGCTGAGTAGCGGACTAGGTCGCTTTCTTGAAGACGATTCGGTGATTTGTTCAGAGGTGCAAACCAGTTCGTTCCTTCGTCGCCGCCTCTAGGATAAAACGGCCTCTAAAAAGGATAACCGATTTGCTTGCACAACAAATCAGTGCAGATTTGCACTTTCGAAATAATATTGCTTGATTTTTCTGAAAGAAAGATTTAATGGCGGAGGCTAGAAGAAAGTAGAATTCGATATTCTTTTGTGTCTGCAGATAAAAAGTATATATAGAACGAGAATTAGGGTTTGGGAGAAATAATCGGATCTGCTAAAATTTCGGGGGACAAAGTTTTTACCGTTGCAGAAAAAATTATCGGTGCAGAAAATAATTTTCCATAAAAAAAAGGGTTCGAAAACTGCAATTTTAATGGTCCAAAAATATAAGTGTCTACACCACCAAGCCCAAGCCCGAGCCCGAACCAGACCGGGCCGGGTCGGGTCGAGTCGAGTCGGTCGGTCGCGCGCGTGTGTGGTGTTCATGATGCATGGTCTCCCTCCTCACAACAAAGCATGTATTGGGAGCCCAAGGCCCCAACATGATTTCTTAGAAACAAGTATAAATCCTTGCCTCTTCCATATAATCCCATGATGTGGGACTATTCACACATAGGAGCCATTCATACACTTATTCAACATTTTTAATAATTCACTTAATGTTTGTAAAACATTTCCAACAATCCCCCGGGTTGAATTTTTAAAAATATTTTCGAGCAATTTCTAAAACCATAAGATTGTGCATAAACAAAGGTGTCATCCGACTTGAACCTTTGCATAGTGAGTAAGATTCAGTTTTTACTAGAGTGACACGTAGTCTTGAACTCTATTCCTGACATCAAACCACACACAACCTTTTCTATAGTGCAATCAATTAAGCCTGTGCATTTATGGCCTTGCACGTCTATTCTTGTTTAGTGAATGCTCTTGAAGTTTTGCCCAAAACTCCATAGGAAACGGCCACATTTCCACATTCACAAAAGGTGAGTCTATCAAGAGTACTCCTGAAGGTAGGTACTCCACTCAAATAGAGTATAGATCTCATTAAGAGTTTCTATTAACTCATCTTCTAATCACTTCAGGAATACATGCTTCTTGGTTTATTAAATAGCATGCTCAACTCCTATCACTAAACAACTTGTTTTTATCCATTGAACCTCGTTCTTGGGATCTCCAGTCGTTTAGGTCGGGTTACCATTGTGCGTGACTCAACAATCTAAGGGCAATAGTCCCATTCTTTTAGAAGAATTGTGGACTTTCTCTCTTGACAGTCCTTTCGTCAAAGGATCTGCCAAATTTTCTTCACTATATACGTAATCCACTCTAACGGTACCTGTGGAAAGCAGTTCTCTAACTGTGTTGTGCTTACGACGTATTCGTCGTCTCTTACCGTTAAAATAACGGTTCTGAACTTTTGCAATAGCCGCGGTACTATCGCAATGTATCAACACAGCCGGTATCGGTTTTTCCCATAAGGGAATCTCAGCTAGCAGGTTTCTCAAATACTCTGCATCTTCACTAGCTGTGGCTAGTGCTATCATCTCAGACTCCATAGTAGACTGAGCCAAAATAGTCCATTTCTTGGATTTCCAAGAAACAGCTCCTCCAGCGATGCTAAATATATAGCCACTGGTCGCTTTAGAATCATCAGATAAGGTATTCTAGTCTGCATCAGAATATCCTTCAAGTACAGCTGGAAACCTTTCATAATGTAATCCAAGGTTCATGGTTCGTTTAAGGTATCTCATCACCCTTTCAATAGCATGGCAGTGCTCTATACTAGGTCTGTTGGTAAACCTGCACAATAATCCCACGACATAGGCAATGCCGTGTGTAGTACAATCAGTGGCATACCGAAGGCTGCCAATGATGCTCGCATAATCAGACTGTCTTACACATTCACCAATGTTCTTAAATAACTTTACACTGTGATCATATGGTGTACTTGCAGGTTTACAGTCAAAGTAGTTATATTTCTATAGGATCTTCTCAATGTATTGAGATTCATCCAAAGAAATTCCCTTTTCTGACCTAGTAATTTTAATATCAAGGATTACACTCGCCTCACCTAGATCTTTCATATCAAAATTGGCACTTAATAAGAATTTGACGGAGTTTATGGCATGAATGTTTGACCCAAAAATGAGAAGGTCATCTACATAAAGGCATATAATAGTGCAAATGTCATTTTCAGATTTGTAATAAATGCATTTATCACTTTCTTTAACTTTAAAACCATGTGAAATGACTAAGTTATCAAATTTTTCATGCCACTGTTTAGGTGCTTGTTTTAAACCATATAATGATTTATCTAATTTTCATACTTTATATTCTTGACCATGTACCACAAATCCTTCAGGCTGGTCCATATATATTTCTTCGTCTAATTCACCATTCAAAAATGCGGTTTTCACATCCATTTGGTGTATTAACAAATTATGAATAGAGGCAAGTGAGACTAATACCCGAATGGATGTGATTCTAGTAACAGGTGAAAAAGTGTCGAAGAAATCTATGTTTTCTTTTTGTTTAAAACCTTTGGCTACTAGTCGTGTTTTATATTTATCAATAGTTCCATCAGGTTTTAATTTCTTTTTAAGTACCCATTTACAGCCTATAGACTTACAACCAGGAGGTAAATCTACCAAATGCCAAGTCTTATTGGATTCTAAAGAATCCATCTCATCATTTATAGCCTCTTGCCAGAAATTAGCTTCTAAGTAAGATAAGGCCTCTTGGAGGTTTATGGAATCCTCCTTAATAGTAAAAGCACAAAAATCTGAACCAAAATCTTTTATAGTTCTTGCTCTTTTACTTCTTCTAGGTTCAGCTTCAGAATTTTCATTAAGTTCCGTTCTAATAGACATACTTGAAGTGCCCCCACTATTCCTTAATTTAAAAGGAAATTTAGTTTCATAAAAATCGACATCATTTGATTCAATTATATTATGTGCACTAAGGTCATAAAATTCATATGCTTTGCTATTAACAGCATAGCCTATAAATACACATTCATATGCTCTACTAGCCAATTTTATTCTCTTAGGGTCTGGAATGCAAACATATGCTAAGCAACCCCAAGTTCTAAAATATGAGATATTGGGTTTATGATTCTTTAAAATTTCATAAGGCGAAATTTTATTCTTAGATTTGGGGATTCTATTCAGAACATAGCACACAGTCAATAAAATATCCCCCCACCAATGTTTTGCTGCACCAGAATTTAGTAATATGGCAACTACAAGTTCGGTAAATGTCCTATTTTTCCTTTCAGCTTTACCGTTCATCTCAGGAGAATAGGGTGCAGTTCTTTCATGTACTATACCATGTTGTTTATAGAATTCCAGAATTGAAGTGGATTCATATTCTGTACCTCTATCACTACGAAGTCTCTTAATTTTCCTATTTGCTTGATTCTCAATCTCAGTTTTGAATGTTTTAAACATGTCAAAAACATCACTTTTATTTTTCATAAGGTATACATATGTGAAATCAGAACAGTCATCAATAAAAGTGATAAAATAACGATGTACTTGTCTAGTCAAAGTACCATCAAGTTCACATATGTCAGAATGAATCAAGTCTAAGGGTTCAGAAACTCTATCAACAGATATATGAGGTTTCTTTGTGATTTTTGCTTGAGTACAGAATTCACATTTCTCAAGTTCAAATTTTGTCAATTTAGGAATCATATCTGGGGTGCTCATGTTGTGAATTATTTGTTTATTAACATGACATAATCTAGAGTACCAAATATTAAAGTCACACAATATATAAGCAAAAGTAGTCACTTTATTAGTTTCAACATTCAGTTTAAACATACCCTCACAAGCATAACCCTTTCCTACAAAAGTTCCCTTATAAGTTAGGGTATACAAATCAACCCCAATAACTTGAGTAAACCCAGCCTTATTAAGGAGAAAGCCAGACACCAGATTCTTTCTAATCTCTGGAGTATGCGTAACATCTTTCAGAATTACAGTCTTTCCAGAGGTAAACTTAATTTCCACATTGCCAATCCCTGCAATTTTAGTGGTGTGAGAATCTCCCAACAACACTTTCTGATTTTCAGCAGCCGTGTATGTAGAGAACAAGTCACGATCATAGCAGACATAGCGAGAGGCACCAGTGTCTACCCACCAACCCTCTGATTTACCAACATGGTGAATCTCAGTAATCATAGCCGTAAGAGGCTATTCAGTCAGGTTAGCCTGCGGTGCAGAGCTTGGCCTGTTCCGACACTTTCGTGCCATATGACCTGATTTTCCACGGTTGTAACATAGAAACAACTGTCCAGAATCATTCTTTTGGGTTGGTTTTTACTGTCCTTATGGGTTTCCTTGCGGATTCCCATTCTGTTTGTTGCACCTGTTCTGATTCTAAAAAGATTTCTGATTCAGTTTCAAAATAACGGGTGTGGTCTTTTTAGTGTTGTTGTTATTGACAATCAACACCTCTTCTTTCTGGTCCTGTTTGCGTGCCTCCTCCTCAATACGGAGGCGCGTGATCAAGCATTCTAAGGAAGATTCCTTAGTCTTATGACGTAAAACATTTTTAAAATCTTTTCAGCCAGGGGGTAATTTGTCAATGATAACAGCAATTTGAAATTGTTCGTCCAGTGCCATACCTTCGGAGATGATCTCATGAGCTATTTTCTGCAGCTCATGAGACTGCATCTCAACTAATCGGTCGTCAGTCGTCTGATACTTTAGGTAGCGACTTACAACATATTTCTTTGCCCCTGCCTCCTCTGTATCATACTTCTTTTTCAGTGCTTCCCAGATCTCCTTTGCTGTCTTCTCATCAGAGTTATAGTAATCATACAGATCATCACTCAGTCCATTCAGAATAAAGTTCTTGCATAGATAATCTTGTTCAGTCCAGGTCTGCAGTTGCTTTGACTGTTCAATCCATGATGCCATCTTCGCTGCGTCAGCCTCATCAGGTTTATCTGGTAGCTGCGGTTTTTCAGCAGTCAGCGCAGCCACAACCTTTCTGATCGTGAGGAAGAACTCCATCTTCTGACGTCATCGCTTGAAATGCAAGCCTTCGAACTTGAATGGAGCAGCGGTCACGAGAGGGTTCTGGAAAGCAGAGGGTGGAGCAGCATCGTCTACGGTTGAGTTCGAAGCCATTGTTTCAAAATCGTCTTCAATTTGTTAGAAAACAATGGCTGAGTCGAGGTCTAGGTCACTTTCTTGAAGATGATTCAGCGATCTAGTCAGAGGTGCAAACCAGTTCGTTCCTTCGCCGCTGCCTCTAGGATAAAACAGCCTCTAAAAAGGATAACCAATTTGCTTGCACAACAAATCAGTGCAGACTTGCACTTTGGAAAATAATATTTCTCGATTTTTCTGAAAGAAAGATTTAATGGCGGAGGCTAGAAGAAAGTAGAATTCGATATTCTTTTGTGTCTGCAGATAAAAAGTATATATAAAACGAGAATTAGGGTTTGGGAGAAACAATCAGATCTGCAAAATTTCGGGGGACAAAGTTTTTACCGTTGTAGAAAAAATTATCGGTGCAGAAAATAATTTTCTATAAAAAAGGTTCGAAAACTGCAAATTTTTATGGTCCAAAAATATAAGTGTCTACACCACCAAGCCCAAGCCCAAGCCCGAGCCCGAACCGGTCCGGGCCGGGTCAGGTCGAGTCGAGTCGAGTCGGTCGCGCGCGTGTGTGTTGTTCATGATGCATGGTCTCCCTCCTCACAACAAAGCATGTATTGGGAGCCCAAGGCACTAAAATGATTTCTTAGAAACAAGTATATATCCTTGCCTCTTCCATATAATCCCATGATGTGGGACTTTTCACACATAGGAGCCATTCATACACTTATTCAACATTTTTAATAATTCACTTAATGTTTGTAAAACATTTCCAATAGTATGTTAATTCTATATTTAATTACCAAACATTGTTGAAAACTTTAGACACATTTCAACCAAGTCTATATGACACATGCATGTTGTTTTTCAATTGGATTGTGATTTTAATATTTATCGGCAAGTTAATATTTCATACAAAACCTGACTTCCCTTGGGTTGTATTCTCTTCTCCTTTTCTATTTATTCTTCCTTTCTCTCGCATTTTCCCAAAATATTACTTCTCATAATTAATGGTACAAAATTGATTTATAACAATTTTTCTCAATTTCATTGTCTATTACCATCTCTTCTTCTGATTAGGACATTCTCACTTTAGATTTGCATGACTTTCTCCAAGCTCCATCATCAATTTAACTCAGTTATTCATATCTTCTGCTGATGTTCTACCCACCACGGGTGAATCGTCCTTGGAACCCTAATTTTATTTTTGTTGGGGACCATACAAAATGACTTCCGACTTATGGCTAATCTCAGGTTGTGTATTTGTTAGCACTAATCGACATCATCATTGTCGTATCTTCTCCTATTCAATATTTTTTGTAATTGTCGTTGAATGCATCACTTTGTTTAATCCCAATGTCCACGAATTTATACTGTTTGTCTACCAGATAGAAATATGATTCTGTTGTGTTTCATTCACAAAGTAATATCTATAGTTTTTTTTCCTATTTTGTTTTCTCTGATATAATGATTAAGTGCTTCTTTTCGTTTCATCTCCCCATTCGTTTTACTTATTTGTTACATGTAAGACACTTATAGTGTTGAAGCTGATGTCAATTTAAGGTAGAACATCACTGATTTTTAAGGTAGGACATCATTGATTTGTTTCGTAGATATGAAATAGTCCATAATACTAATATGTTTCATGTCTGTGTACTTGGTGTACATAAGTTGAATATTGTTGTAGACCAAGACTTTTTTGGTTAACCCCAAATGCATCAATTTTTACAAGAATCATCACATAGTAAAGGAGTTGCCAACAATATTAAAATAATGAAATTTTCTTTAATTTGTAGTTGTACTAAATTGGTATAATTGAATATTAGGGTGAACCTGTGGAGAAATTTGAAGAGGCAAATATCACAATGCAAATGCTGCCAATTTATTTGGACATGTAATATGCATGTGTTGTTAGTTACATTCCTTTAATAGAAACTGTATTTTTTAATGGTTATTATAAACTGGACCTTCTCTTAATTGCAGACCTGGATTATGATTCGAACCATAGGATGATGTCCACATGAAATATGTACAAAAAATTAGTTTCATTCCTCACCATAAAATTAGAAAAGAACTTATCCAACAAAAAATATAAGATCTACAGTAGTGTTGGTCTTTGACCAAATCAATTATTTCTTGCGTTGAATGTCGTTCAGCGACATTGTAACATTATTGTTATTTGATCAGATAATTGAATCGTTTATGCTGTTGATTTCTAAAATCCATTTAATTCCTATTTATGCTATGCACGTTGTTTTCAAGGTTTGCATTGAGCTATAAATTATTGAATGGAAGAAAAGCGTCTACTGACCCTTAGCTGTCACAGAATATAGAGTGCTTGAAAATGCAGCCTCATCTATATTCATCGTGTTATTGTCATTTGTTGCAACATTAGCTTGGTTTGATGCCCGTGTTTTTGGAATAATGCAGCTTTTTTCCCTGATGACCAAAGCAACTAAAGTTTGAACGTAACTTTTGACTGCTATCATTCATATACAATTTGATTCCAGGTTAGGTTGCCATTTTCATTCAAGTAGGATACTACTCGAGTTGTATGTTACAAATATGACAAGATGGTCTTAAATGTATGAATTTAGCTACCAGTAGGATCCATATGCACCGCATTTACGTTTCCGAATTAAGCCACTCCTTTTACTGGGCATTTATGTGCGTTATCACTCATCATAAATGCTATTGTTTATTAAAATGATAAAACTTACGTGGCGTGACATAAACATCCTTCGACAGTGTAAGATCTATAAAAACCTGCATTTTAGCATGATGCTAATCATGTAGAAAAAGTATTATCAAACAGAACACATCAAAATTATATTCTAACCTTAATAATACAATACATATAAATATGCAATGCCAAAATAGATGCTTAATCATTCCCTACACCATTTTCTTCATTGTCATCTTCAAACATCACATCAATTGATTTTTTTTCTTATTTCTTCTCGAACAAACTAAACTTTGATATTAATTCTTATTTTTTTGGATATTCGAGGATGGACATGGCTTCTCTTTCGATTGGTTTCATTATTCAGTTTTTCTCTTTGTCATATTCAAGTTACTAATAATATTGCTACATATAAGTATATATTTACCTTTTAATTAGTTAAATAAACCATGCTTTCAAGTACAGCTAGAAGATCGTAATTAAAGTTTTTGTTTAGTTATTGTACCATTTTTATATGAGTAATTGATATAATTGGTTACCTTAAAGTTAAATAAACCTTAACTTACAACCTTACTCTTAAGGATATGTCCATAGCCTGTTTTTACCCTGTTGGTAAGTTAGCAAATAGTGTTTTTTTTTCATTCAAAAGGTCGTCAATGGATAAAAGATCTGAAATTTGTTCATGTGGTTATAACAACAGCCACTCGATTGTAAGCATATTTGAAATAATCTCTATTTGTTGTTAACATGCATCTTTTATGACATATTCATAGGAAAAATATTATTTGGCTGGAATAAAACATCTTATCATTGCTGATTTGTATACTGCTATGTCACTCCTACTCCTTCTAATCGCACTTCACCTTTTGTGTGAACCACTTTAGCTTTTATCCTACCCTCTGGCATCATGTCAAGAGTGAAATGAGAAGAATAAGAAATAAGTCTTATCTATATTTTCTATTTATGCAAACATCAACCTTATGCCTAACATGATTTCTATACGTGCAGCATATGTTGTTGACAAAATGTACAAGTTTTTACTGTTCGTTGTGTTGCTTATAAATTTAAACGTTGGTACCCTTCATTGACATTGTATGATATGCTAAAAACTATATATATCTTCTCACCTAAATACAAAGTTTAATTTGACAAAAACAACTGTTATTGTTTATTAAGGAATCCGTTTGCACATGTGTTTAAATTTGATTTAAATAACCATTTATTGTGGTAATCTTGCTCCGAACTTAGGTATATGTTGATATATTCGTTTTAGTAATTAATTTGGATAAGAAATAATATTTTTTTCATTTGCTTATTTTCATAGGAATGGAATTGAAGTAATGGAGATATTTCCTTTTTGCCTAGCTTACATGCCAGACCATGTTATGACAACCACTGATTGGATGCAGGTGCTGTGGGTAAGTTACTTTTGACAAAATGATTAATGAATGCTTAATTGTAAATTTAAAGAAATCCATTTTAATGTTTAAGGGCGGTCTAAAGCTATCCTCATGTCATCATGTTTTTTTTTAACTTGACTTTAAAGAACTTAATGGTGTCCTAGCATGAAAAGTCATTTATTCGAAAGTGGTTATTAAATTTTGTGGACTCGGTTTGTGCGCATTGCTCTATTTCACTATTTCTATTACCATCCTAAATCACCTGAAGTTTGGCATTGGCTAATACATGCATTAGTTTAATTTGCATGCAATTTAATCTTTGCATTAATTATCATTCAATGTCGCATGTTAATATTTTATGCTTTCATTTTAAATTCTTTATGGATTCTACATGAACGTTTTATCCTTTCATCTTTGTTTTAATTTTTTGCATTTAATTTATTTAATTTGCGAACCTTTGAGAGTACAAATTTTATAGACTGCTTTGTTTATTTCAGGGAATTTTCATGTAACATAGATTAGCCCCATTGATGGTAAGCATAATATTGAACTTTGAAGACTAACATATATCATGATGGTCATGGGCACTTTTTCAAAGGTCCTGAGGATATTAGAAAAAATAGAATTTAATGCTAGGTTATGTTCTGGTAGACAGCTTAACCCAATGATATTTTGATCCTTTACATTTAAGTATGAAAATGAAATCATTTCTTGGTGGTAGCTTTTTTACTAAATTATAAAGAGTGGGTTCTTGCTTAAATTAACCATTATGAATAAGTTTAAGTGTTGCATTATTTAAAGATGGCAAGCTCTTTATAACGTAATGAATGTAAAATAATTAATACTGAATTGGAGTTGATTAAATCAATTGTATTCTAAAATTGAACATATTCTTAAAATTTAGTCTGCATTAATCTTTGAGAATCATGAGTTGCTCAAGACCTATCTCAAGCGATACTCTTAAAGATATATAGAATTAATTATGTTCCATGCAATAATGGGAAAATATCCAAAAAGTTCTTAAGCTAAGATAGTTGAAGATAACTCGTCTTTTGAGATTTAGATATTCTATATATGATATAAGCTTAAAGTAACAAATGATTTTTCATAAGTCTGATTTTATTTTTGTGCAACTGTCTCAAATTGAATTAACTTTCAACTGTACCTGCATACTTTGATAACTATGGAATTATTACGTCAGGAATGATAAAGCACAACAAAAAAAGTAAACTAAGGTGTGATATCCATACCATTAAAACCAAGGAGTATAAAGAAAATATAAAACCAGTGAAGTGCAAAGAAATAGGGTGCCTCTGAACGGATGTTATTATGAAGGAGTTATCAAAGAAAATAAGTTATTTTTTTAGAATTGGATTTAAATAGCCAATTGTTGTGGTAATCTTGCTCCTAACTTAGGTATATGTTGATATATCCATTTTAGTAATTAATTTGGATAAGAAATAATTTTTTTTTTCATTTGCTTATTTTCATAGGAATGGAATTGAAGTAATGGAGATATTTCCTTTTTTCCTAGCTTACATGCCAGACCATGTTATGACAACTACTGATTGGATGCAGGTGCTATGGGTAAGTTACTTTTGACAAAATGATTAATAAATGCTTAATTGTAAATTTAAAGAAATCCATTTTAATGTTTAAGGGCGGTCTAAAGCTATCCTCATGTCATCATGTTTTTTTAACTTGACTTTGAAGAACTTAATGGTGTCCTAGCATGAAAAGTCATTTATTCGAAAGTGATTATTAAATTTTGTGGACTCGGTTTGTGCGCATTGCTCTATTTCACTATTTTTATTACCATCCGTAAATCACATTACGTTTGGCATTGGCTAATACATGCATTAGTTTAATTTGCATGCAATTTAATCTTTGCATTAATTATCCTTCAATGTCGCATGTTAATATTTTATGCATTCATTTTAAACTCTTTATGGATTCTACATGAACATTTTATCCTTTCATCTTTGTTTTAATTTTTTGAATTTAATTTATTTAATTTTTGAACCTTTGAGAGTACAAATTTTATAGACTGTTTTGTTTATTTCAGGGAATTTTCATGTAACATAGATTAGCCCCATTGATGGTAAGCATAATATTGAACTTTGAAGACTAACATATATCATGATGGTCATGGGCACTTTTTCAAAGGTGCTGAGGATATTCGAAAAAATAGAATTTAATGCTAGGTGATGCTCTGGTAGACGGCTTAACCCAGTGATATTTTGATCCTTTACATTTAAGTATGAAAATAAAATCATTTTTTGGTGATAGCTTTTTTACTAAATTATAAAGAGTGGATTCTTGCTTAAATTAACCATTATGAATAAGTTTAACTGTTGCATTATTTAAAGATAGCAAGCTCTTTATAACGTGATGAATGTAAAATAATTAATACTAAATTGGAGTTGATTAAATCAATTGTATTCTAAAATTGAACATATTCTTAAAATTGAGTCTGCATTAATCTTTAAGAATCATGAGTTGCTCGAGACCTACCTCAAGTGATACTCTTAAAGATATATAGAATTAATTATGTTCCATGCAATAATGGGAAAATATCCTAAAAGTTCTTAAGCTAAGATAGTTGAAGATAACTCATCTTTTGAGATTTAGATATTCTATATCTGCTATAAGCTTAAAGTAAATAATGATTTTTCATAAGTCTGCTTTTATTTTTCTGCAACTGTCTCAAATTGAATTAACTTTCAACTGTACCTGCATACTTTGATAACTATGGAATTATTACGTCAGGAATGATAAAGCACAACAAAAAAAGTAAACTAAGGTGTGATATCCATACCAATAAAACCAAGGAGTATAAAGAAAATATAAAACCAGTGAAGTGCAAAGAAATAGGGTGCCTCTAAACGGATGTTATTATGGAGGAGTTATCAAATAAAATAAGTTATTTTATTAGAATGATGAAGCAAGCGAATTAGTTTCAAATAACTATTAATGATGATGGTGTAATTGATAGTGATAAATGCTCACTGGACACTTGCTAAAAACGATAATTTCCATAACATGACAACCCACACTATCAATAATAATAATGCTCCTTTTGCTAAGTATATATATTCATGTTATGTTATAAAATGAACACAAAACAGAAGAAATAATGGAGAGAGGACACTTATATTCATTTAGATGTATATTATTTCTATTACATTGGCTCCTTTATATATAGGCTTTTGGAGCTGATCTTTAGCTTATTCCCATGATGTGGGACTAAACTTAGAACTATTAAAAGCATATTCACAACATTCATATATATATATATATATATATATATATATATATATATATATATATATTACAATACTCCCCCTTGAATATGCGTCTTCAAAAACTTGAATGCTCTACTGACTTGAAGTTGTCCCTTTTAAAACATATATGATGATTGCTCCCCTTTATTATCATCTTTCTTGCATATATCCGTTCAGTAGATACAACTATTGTCTGTTGCCTTCAAAACTCTATCAGGAAAACCCAATGGGAAAAGCCTTGAACGAGAAAAAAAATACAATGTCTGACATTATGAATATCATATTAAAATGATATTCCTCAAAAGAGATTGATGCTTGAGGATCAAAACAATGCCTCATTAAAAACCTTTTTAGGAAAAACCCTATAGGAAAAATCATAAACAAGGAAAAGAGTGCAAATTTATTTCCTCTTTAGGTAACATGTTTTACAATGTTACCGTAAGGGTTGATACTTCAAGATCAAGATAATGCCTCATTATAAACCTTACTAACAAAAACCCAATGCGAAAAATATTAGTAAAGGAAAAGAGTACATTATAGCATAATTTTATATGATCCCCCTTATTTATAACTCATTATTCAATTAGTCTATTGATGTAGTCGACGCATGCCAATTTTTTATATCATCTTTTGCAATGTTGATTTGGAAATTGCCTTTGAGAACGGATCTACCCTCTTTTCTTGAAACTGAATTTGTTTCTCCTCTTTCTTGTTATTCTTTCATGCATATGTAAAGAGAAATTTAGAATAAATGTGCTCCATCCTATCATACTTAATATAATTCACTTGAATCTGAGCCATCCAAACTGCCTTGTCTTCTTCATAAATAATAGTTTACTGCATCAAAATATGTTTGATACTTCTGGATCAAAATGTTGCCTCGTTAAAACCTTACTAAGAAAAACGCAATGGGAAAAATCTTAGTGAAGGAAAAAGAGTACAATATACAATGTCATATTTACCACGTCAAAAGTAGTATGATTCTTCTGGATCAATGTTATGCCTCGTTAAAACCTTAATAAGAAAAACCCAATGGGAAAAATCGTAAATAAGAAAAAAGAGTACACTATAACTTATTTTTGTATGTTACCTTGGGTTGATACGTCTGGATCATGGCTCATGCCTTATTAAAACCTCACTAAAAAAACCCAGTAGGGAAAAACTTAGTTAAGGAAAAAGAGTGCATTATATCATACTTATGGATGCTCCCCCTGATTTAATAATTTTCTCTCAATTCGTATTCTTCTTTCAATAACTCAAATTGCTTACAAATACTTCTTAATGATGTTTTTTTTTAAACTTCATATGCATTTCCATGCTTCGGGCATGCTTTCTTATTTAAAACGCCTTCCTTTTCTAATTTGTATGTTACTAATATTCAGTTACGAATACACTTCAGGTGCTTATAATTTTCTGTTTCAATCGGGCTTGACTCTTGCAATACACATTTGATGAATGAGACAACTTTCATTACAGCAACACTAAGCAGGAAGTAATCTACTCATCTTGAAGTATATCAAGATTTTCATTACAACAATACTTAGAAGAAAGCTGTAATCTATCGGACACATTCTTTGTATT
>JASFAX010007268.1:0-26539 GCA_030737875.1 Allium sativum
GTATCAAATGATTTGTTTTAAACGTACCAAGCATTCTTTGGCTGTTATAAGGGAAAACCCTATCCCCCGGCTTGCGTGGCATTGTGTGATAGGACCTGGGTCTTATAACAGCTTCATCTTTCTTTATTTAGCATTGCGCTGTTTGTTTTATGCACTGGTATTCTTGGGAGGAAACCCGTTCCGTGTTATACGGCGTGGTCCCTTGATTTACCTAATGATTTAAAATAAAGATTAATAACTGTTTTAGTTCTCACACCAGTCACATGACTGACCTGGAGTTTATTGTTTTAACCTAAACTCTGGGTGCCCCTATTTTGACACGGGCAGCTAGTAGTTTTGGTTTTGCAGATTTATATTCACTGGATCCTGGTTTACAGCTGGAATGATATCCGGAAAGCTTTGTATCCGTATATCTCTTCTAGTTGTGTATTGTATTATTTTCCGCTGCTATGTATTTAAATGTAATTTAAATCCCTGATATTTCTGTGTAATATTCATTTATACTCTGTATATTCTTGTAATCTGATGCATTGTTGTAATATACAATGAAATGTTCTTCTATATGCGTTCTGATTTGTCATGTTCTCAAACGATAGGGCGTTTCGAACGGTCTGGGTCGGTTTAGCGACTGGTTCGGACTGAGCGAAATTCCTTGCCGTCACAGTAAGTTTATAAAGGTAATTAAGTTTAACCATTTTTATAAAAGTTTGTTAAATTTTATAAACATTTGACAAAATGTATTGAGTTTGTAAAATATAACAAAGTTTTTATAAAAATATTAACTAAGTTGTTTATAAAATTTAATTATACTAACAAAAACTCGGTTTTATAAAAGTTAAGTTATTTTCTAAAATTGACAGAATTTAGAGAACTAAAATAAGTTTATAAAGTTAACCAAGTTATACAAAATTCTCAATAAGAGAAACAAGTTTCATATAAGTCAAATAATTATCTAAACATTGACTTAAATATAGGAAAAGTAAGTAATTATTTAAAAAAAAAAATTATAAAAATTTAACTAAGCCATCTAAGGTTTACAAAAATTAATCTAATTTATATAAATTAACTAATTTTTATTGAAGTTAACTAAGTTTCATAGAATTTAAGTAAGTTTATAAAAAATAACTAAGCTTATAAAATTTAATAAGTAAGCCTATAAAGAAAACAACTAAAGTTATATAATTTAATAAAGGTTTGAAAACAATCCAAGTTTACAAAATTAACGAAGTTAGTAAAGTTTAACTAATTTTTATAAAAGTTAACCAAGTTTATAAATGTCTCACAAAATTATTTAAGTTTTTAAAATTTAATCAAGTTTTTATAAAAACAAATATTTTTTTTATTGAATTTATCAAATATCATAAATATTTTCCTAAGTTGGTTAAGTTTCCTAATATTAAGCAAGTTTAATAAAAGTAGATCAAGTTCTATAAAAATTAAATTAGTTTAAGTAAATTAGTATTACCAGTAATAGTATAAATAATAATAGTAATTTAAAATTGAATAAGTTCGTAAACATAATATATTGTAGTTCAACAATATCATTCTACATGCATAGCTTTCATTGCAATTGTATATTCTTCTTCTTATTTTTTTTATACAGATATCTACTACATTTGATGCAGAGGAGGAGCAACAAGGTGATTTGAAGTGATATATAGTGTTGTATGAATCTTTTGGGTTTGAATATCTATGTAACATCATGTTGGAATTCTTGCGTATAATATTAGTTTTGGTTATTTACCTTTGTAATCTTTATATTTTGTAATGAAATGTCATTAAAATAACTTGCTTTTGGTGTTATTTTATTTTATCAATGTTATTAAATGTGATCTTTATGACATTTTAAATTTTTGATATATATGCATTCTAGTGTCACAAAAAAGCGTAAAAATTTCATGTCATAAACTGATAGCATTATAAAAATGTCGTAGCACACAGCAACGACATCTTTTAACCGCAATCATGGAGGACATTTCGTAGCATTTACAGAATGCTATCATTATGATGTTTGTATGGCGTTTTAATTGTGCTATTGACCAATCTTATCTGATAATAACATACATTTTAATAGCGTTTGTGGCAGTGCTATCAAAGTTATTTATATCGGTTATAAAACGCTATTAAAAGCACGTATCTGTAGCGTTTTTATTTTGCTATAGTATGGTTCTGACTTTTAACTGCATGTCGATATACAGCGTATGTAAAAACGCTGTTAATACATTTTATGGCATTTTTTAAACATTGTAAAAAGTCTTGTTTGTTGTGGTGGGGCTTCTTCTCATCTCCATCAATCAGACCATTGAGGCATGGAACATCCACCATCATAGGCTTCCAAATCCCTCATTATCTACCATCAAAATAGTCATCAACGAATGCAACATCATCTCCTACATCTACAATCTTCAATCCAAAATCAGTCCAAGCTATGCGATGAATTGAGCTCTAATACCAATCTGTTGTGCGAAAATTGCACAAATGCAGAAGAACAATAACAAGATCTAGATTAGCCAATTGAACATCAATCTAATTTGATAGCAATTATTTTATTACATCAAACAAATATTAAATAACTATAACAGAGAAACAAAGAGATGCACAATCTTTATATTTAGGAGTGCTTCCGAGATCGTTTTTTTCAAAAACTTCCCCTGTCGTTGAGGATAGTGGCGGAGAGGCAGTTCCCGACCTAAGGTCAGTTTGTTAAGAATAGAAGGTGAGAATTGCACATACGGTAAGGGTTCACTTTGATTGCCACAACCGAATGGTTCCACTACCATCGAGATAGTTCACGTCCAATCCAAAAGAGAGAGAAATTTTATTCCATATGAGAGAATTACAAGAGAAACAAGCCAAGTACTTGATCTAAAAACTCTATTTTAGTAAATAAGGTTGTTTCCATACTTGGGCATGGTGATAGAAGCCAGGAACTGTTTACCTGAAAATGAGAATAGAAAATCCGTAGCCAAATTCAAGTGTTAAAATAGTGAAAATTTAAGGATTTATTTCTAAAAGTATTCTAAGTCCAGAATGTTCATCTGGAATAGTGAGGGGAAGGTCCAAAGCTCCGATTTGAGTTAGTGTAACAGAATCCCCTCCAACAATAATGGAAGTCAAACACCATAATCCAGATATTTATGACAGAGGGACAAAATTATGACATTAATAGAAACCCCGAGACTCATGCTTGAGTAAGTAAGAAATAAGAAATCCACATCTAAAATTAGTAGAAACGCCGAGATTCATACTCAATAAGAAGTTCATATCTGATATCATGAGACTCACACTCAGATAAGCAGAAATAGTGATCTCGAGACTCATGCTCGGGTAAATGGAAATAAAAAATCCACATTTAAAGGATTATAATAGGTAATGCCAGAAATCATGTGGAAACCCAGAGACTCATACTCGGGTAAGCAGAAAGCTAGAATCGTGTAGAAACCCCAAGACTCACACTTGGGTAAGCAGAAAACCAAAAATCATATAAAATCCCCGAGATTCACACTCAGGTAAGCAGAAAGCTAAAAATCATATAGAAACCCGGAGATTCACACACGAGTAAGCAGATAGCCATTAATTATAAAGAAACCCCGAGACTCATACTCGGGTAAGCAGAAAGCCAAAAATCATATAGAATCCCTCAGACTCACACTCGGATAAGCTGAAAGCCAGAAATTACATCTACAAACCACACCCTAATTGGGAGTTACGGAGAAACATCATGGTTAAACAAATCACCTTAACCAAAGCACAAGAGAATCACCGAACATTATTAAAAGTTACCCAATGAGAGTATTAAATTCCATCCAAAGGTTATTCATGCAAACAATGTTAAACAAGTAAAACATCATTGAAAGTGACCAAGCAATTATGAATTATTGGTGGGTTTCTCGGAAGTCCCACAGAGAAAACACGTGGGCGAAAGAATCTTACATATTCCGAGAAGTAACTTTCTCAGATGCGTATGTAGAGGATTGCTTTCAAGATAAATTAACCCTATCCTGCATTGATTAATCGTTTAGCGGATATTTCGCTTAGCTATCTAGCCATTGGGTATCTAACGTCTAGTCTTACTCCTAACCCATAGGATATGCAGATGAATGATTACTCTATAAAAGAGTGACACTGGTCCCTTTATATAGGAAGATGTAGGCAGTACTAGCCTCGCTTAGCGGTTCCACAATTTGTAGGGGATGTTAGCCTCGCTTAGGAGGCAACTCCACAAGGTGAAGATGTAACTTTGTTTGTTAGCCCCACTTAGGAGCAACTCCACTAGGTGGAGATGTAAATTTGTTTCTTAGCCCCATTGAGGAGGCAATTCCACCAGGTGGAGATGTAACTTTGTGGCTTCTCTTCTTGGAAGCCGTGTTTGATGCTCTCTTCTGGAGGCTTTGTTTGATGCTCCTCTTCTGGGAGGTTGTATTTATTATTGCTTCTCTCTCTGGAAGCATTGTTTAATGGTACCTCTCTCCTCGGAAGCTTGGTTTGTGTAGATTCTCTCTCTCTCTCTCGAAGCTTTGTTGATGTAGCTTCTCCCCCTGAAAGCTTTGTTTGTGTAGCTACTACCTTTGGAAGCTTTGTTGATGTGGCTTGTCCTCCTGAAAGCTTTGCTTGTGTAGCTACTACCTCTGGAAGCTTTGTTGATATAGCTTCTCCTCCTAGAAGCTTTGTTTGTGTAGTTTCTACCTCTGGAAGCTTTATTTGTTGTGCCTTTTCTTCTAAAGGCTCTATTGGTTCGTCCTTTTCCCTGTAGGCTTTATTAATATCATTTATCAAGGGTAAGTTCCACACCTTCCATAGAAGCACTTAAGTATGCCAGTATAACATATTTGACAAAGTTCATGAAATTCTGAAATAGTGAAGATAAGATTTAGAAGGATCTTATTTAAGCCGAGCTATGATGGGTGCTTAACCGTTCCTTTGTTGCATGTTTATTTGAATAGCTTCCACCGAAGTTTTCCATTGATTGATAACTTTGTTGTGCATTTATTCATGCATTGTGTTCCTTAAGTGCTCCCTTTTGAGCTTTCGTTCCCTTCTACGGGACGAGTCATAGGCAGTGGTTGAGCATGCTTTAGGTGCTCCTCCTGAGCTCTTGTCGTATGTATAAGCTTGAACAGGTTTTGGTTTTTACCTGTAAAGGCACTCGAACTTGTAATAATATTTGTTTGATTACAAGCAATATATAATGTGAAATGACTAATGAAAGTAAGTATTTGAGATGGAAGACTGGTTGTTAAGTTCCCATTCCAATGTTGCATTGTCTCTAACCAGTTTCCCACTGGTCTTACTTTGAATTTCTCAAATGAGCTTCCTTTTCTTTTTGGCTCAATTTCTTTTTATCGAACTCCAACAATGTCTGGTTTTGTGTCCTTCTGTCTTGTAATAAGAGCAATAATATTTCCTTTTGTTTGATTTTGTAGAACCTTCTACAAGGGGATTGGAACCAAACCCTTCTTCCTTCTGTTCTTGATTTAAGCTTTTCCTTGCGTTAAGTATTTCTTCCATGAGAATGAATTTATTAGCTCTGGAATACAAATCATTCAAGCTTTCGCATTCATATAAGATGAGCTCCTTCCAAAAGGAGGATGGAACAAGCAACCCTGATTCACAGCTCTTAGCTTCTCCCTATCTGTGGCCCCTTTCACTTTGAGAGACTTATCGTGAAACCTCTTTAGATAGCAGTTAAGTGACTCCCCTGGTCTTTATTTGATTCTAGCTAAATCATAAATGCTATTTGCTGATTCCTTTTCCATATGAAACTATGTGCTAAATGTGGTGGACAATTGCTTTCAAGTTGTGATGACAAGGCCTTGATAATGCTTGCACCATTTAAGAGCTATACTACGAAGAGTTGTTTGGAAGACCTTACATCGAAGGGATTCAGAAGCGTTATACGTATCCATATAATTCTCGAACATGGCAAGGTATTCTTCAGGATTTGTAGTCCCATCATATGCGAGTTTGTTCTCTTTTATTTCAGACGGAACCTTCGCCATCATTATCTCTTTGGATATGGGGACTCCTCACAACTTCCTGTCTTCTATCCATGTTAGGCTTTCATTTTCTTCAGAGTTGACTACCTCTTTTGATGCTTGGTTGTTTCTCCATAAAACTAGACTTCTCTGTAAATTTGATGAAGATCCGGTTTGGTTATAAAGTCCTTGAGGTGCTATTATTCTTGACTCCACTTCATAAGGTTTCCCTTCAAGGGACCTTTAGATTAAGTCTTCTTCAATGAATTTTCTAGTGGCATCAATCTGCATAGCCAAGTGTAGAATTTCAAATTCATCACTTTTTCTTTTCATTAAGGTTGAAGATCCTCCGGTTTCTAGTTTTGCAGAGTTGATGTTCTTTTTTAGAATGAGTGACATGTTGGATCCTTCTTTACCACTTTTCCCCAGTTGAATCATCCTTTAATTGATTTTCAGAGTACCTTGTTATGATGGAATGAGAAATAAGGTTGGAAGGTTTAAGATGAGTACGTAGGGTTCACAATAAGGATAAAGGTTCAAGGTTATCCTATTCTTCAAATAGCTTAGATTAATGATGTTTGAAGTAGTAACTTGGTATTCAAAAGCTCCTTTACGAGACTCTTTGCCTATAATCTTGCTTCTTCAAAGCCTAGTCCAACCCGAGACGGAACAACACAGTTAGAAATGTGTTAAATTATCCGAAAGATTAGAGGTAGGAATGTGGCTGTTAACCACAAGGTTTGAGGTTCATGCCCTCTTTCTACCGCCAAAATGTTAACGATATTTTTCGTCAACACCGGAGATAGGTCTAAGAAAGTGGACCTAAGGATAAAATGGGATTATTTAGTACCCATAAGCTTGAGTTGGTTCACCGTTTCATAGATACCAAGGTCTTAAGACCGAAGATTAGTTACTCTTCCCTCAAGAGGTGAGTAACACGCTTACGAGATTCAACAACCAATAGTTACCTTGGGATAAGGGTTCCCTAAGCGCAAAGCAAGTTGGAAAGCTAAACGGCCTGTAGAAGGGTATTTTGGTAATCTAGTCCTTTTGAGCTTGATTGAATTCACCGCTCCCTAAGTATCAAAACCTCTTAGTCCAAAGATTAGTTACTCTTCCTTCAAGAGGTGAGATCACGCTTACGAAACTTAAGGACCAACAGTTACTCTGAGATGGGCTACAACAATCATCACTAATTAGAACTAACATATGCATTAGGGGTATTTAGGTAATTGTTGGAAGGATTGAGTTGAGGAGAGTATATATGTATAAGCACAACAATACACAATATAATATGCAAAATAGTAGAGAACACAACAATTTATAGTGGTTCGGTTCGGATTGAACCTACGTCCACTTTAAGGGCATTGATGATTTTATTTATGGAGGAGGTTACATAAGAAATCCCCAATTTGATTTGCAAATTAGGGCTTTCTCTCTTAGAAATGAGTACAAGGTTATGGAATGAAGAAAAGATCCAAAAAATGTGACCTCTGGGGTCTTATTAATAGAGTTTTTGGGCCCCCTTTTGCTGCTTCTCTTTACCGCCCTTTTTGCCACCTTTTGCTTTCGTATTTGGCATTAGTTTTTTTGTCTTTTTCTTCCTTTCTCCAGCTTTCTAGATCATTTTGGTCTCGTTTTTGTCTTTTTATGGCTTTCTCCAACTTCCTAGACCATTCTAGTCTCGGTTTTTGTCTTTTTATGGCTTTCTACTGCTTCCTAGACCATTCTGGTCTCGATATTTGTCTTTTTTGGCTTTCTCCTGCTTCCTAACCAATTTGGTCTCGATTTTTGTCTTTTCTAGCTTTCTCCTGCTTCCTAGACCATTCTGGTCTCGGTTTTGTCATTTTCTGGCTTTCTCCTGCTTTCTCTAGCTGTTTATAGCTTCCTCTGGCTGTCTCCAGCTCTCTCTTGCTTTCTCTAGTTGTCTCCAGCTTCTTCTTGTTGTCTCCAGCTTCCTCTAGCTGTCTCCAGCTCTCTTTTTCTTTCTCTGGCTGTCTCCAACTCTCTCTTGCTTTCTCTGGTTGTCGCTAACTCTCTCCAGCTCTCTCTTGCTTTCTATGGCTGTCTCCAACTCTCTCTTGCTTTCTCTAGCTGTCTCCAACTCTCTCGAGCTCTCTCTTGCTTTCTCTGGCTGTCTCCAGCTGTCTCTTGCTTTCTCTGGCTGTATCCAGCTCTCTCTTGCTTTCTATGGCTGTCTCTTGCTTTCTCTGGCTATCTCTAGCTCTCTTCTGGCTTTTTCCACCATTCTGGTGTCGGTTCCAGCTTTCTCTGGCTGTTTCCAGCTCTCTCTGGCTTTCTACACCATTCTGGTGTTGATTTCGTCTTCTTCTGCTGTCCGTACCTGTAACACCCCGTGTATTCTATAACTGTGAAATTAACAAATTAAAGTATAATTAATTTGAAAATCAAAGAACTAAGGGAAACGGGATACGCCATTGCGTTCGTCTTGGAAAAATACGCAAAATAGAGTCCGAGTTTTCGAAAAACGGAGTCCGTATGAAGAAGATATAGCCTCCGGAAGTTTCTGAATCAAGTCTAAAATTAAAAATCGGGCCCAATTGGCCAGGGCGGGAAAAGTCCCGCCTAAGACACCCAGGTCGACTGGGCTGTCGACCTGGTCTAACCAGGTCGACAGGGCTGTCGACAGGGCTGTCGACCTGGTCCAGAGCCTGGTCGAACCCAGCCCAACCTGGCTGGCCTATTCTATGTTGGTCGATTTTCTGCAGTCTGCTTTGTCATTAGGGCTAGGTGGCAGGCTCTAATTGGTCTCTCCTTAGGATGAAAGGCTACGATCAATCCAAGCGACATCAATGGTCCTAATCAGTTCATAACCCCTATAAAAATGGCCCTGGACTCTACCTAGGTTTCTTACACAATTCTCTAGCCTCCATTGCTCTCTTCTTCTAATAAAAAAAATAAAAATGGCGTCTCTGCTCTGCTGGAATTAAAACTAGAAGATAATCAACATCAGCCTAAGCAACTCAATTCAAACTAGAGATTAAAGTTTCTGCAAAGATTCTACAACAAGTTAAAGTTCTTTCTTTAATCCAATCAAGGCAAGTACAGTTATTTTCTGCTATAAACGTTAATTATAATTTTGATATGTTTTTAATTCTGAATCTGAGATTGTATATATATTCTCTTCTGTCAGATTTGTTTTTCTGTGACTGTTCTGTATCCCTTTTCTTCTTTTCTGTTTTTATAGCCAGGCTACCGCGAGCCTGTGCCTAATCTCATAAGAGATGAACGTATGAACGCAAATTTTGGGATAAATAATGAATGATGCGAAATTTGACAAGACTAAATTGGATGTATGACTTTAGGTCTGAGGCATAAAATATATTGGACATATGCATAAATTTGACTATGAACATATAATTTATGCATGTTGTATGCATAGCTATGTTGAAATTTAGAACTGTAATTAATGAGCATATGTTGTAAACTAGATTTGGATCTATGCGTATTCTATAGGAACCATTGTAAGATTACATATGATTTGAGACTTTGGACAAAATGCATATAAAAGTCAAGATCTGATTTTTAGAAGATATGATTTAAAGATTTATATTGTTGGGTATAGTTTGCATAATGATTCATGACTCAAAAAGAAGAAGATATGGAAACTTAGGCGTAAAGATTTACATTAATTAGGATATCTATTATTGTGATTACACCTAAATAGGGATTTTTGGATATATGGCATGCATTGAAATTAATGGTTATATTTGGTATAATTTATATGTGAATCTGATGTAAGATGCTAGTTTAACAAAAATTGGAACATATGTAATATGGCAAATTATGTCCATATTCTGCGCTTATGCAAACATGGAGTATATGTTGTGAATCATGACAATTATGTAGGCATATGAATTTAGGCCAATTTATGATTGGGCAAGGCATGTAAATAGAACTTTTAGAAATATTAAATTTGCTAAATCTGCTAATTTGTCAAGTTGCCTAAACTACTAGTTTTGTTATATTGCCTAGGCTGCTAATTAGATTGAAATGCCTAATCTGTTAAATTTGCCGGTTGAAATGCCTAACCTGTTATATGCCAAAATCTGCTAAGTTGCTAAATCTGTTAAATCCGTTAAGTCAGATAAAATCTGTTATCTGCTGTGTTGATATAATCATCCTGTTATTGATATAATCTGAATTGACATATATATTGGGCGTGCGCATAAACGGTAAATTATTAATTAATTGGCCGCAAAGATAAACATGGCTAACTCGAGGTTAGAATGAGTTTGCGGCGTAAATCTGCCCGGAACCGCCCGGCACATCCAGTGGCCGCAAACAATAGGTTCTAATGTGAGAAGTTAGTCATAACATGCGTAAGACACGAGGTTAGGTCTGGCTTGTGGCAGAAGTCTGCCCGGAACCGCCCGGCATATCCAGCGGCCACAAGCTACCGACCTAATGTGAGAGGTCTGTGCATTAATAATTAATTAATGCAAAATCTAAGATAAGAATGACGTCTAAAACGTATTGGGGAAAATAGGGTTAAACCAAAGGGATTAATAGATGTAGTAAAACCCGTCCATGAATCTGTAGGCCCAATACAAAGTTAGACAAATCTGAAAAATCTGTACATCTGACCTGTTAGTCTGAAAACTTGTTAACTTAATTTGTGAATTAGTAAATCTGAATTCTGTATGTCTGAACTTGTTAATCTGAAATCTGTTAGTCTGGGGACACAAGGTTAGGAGGGGAATTACTTGTGTCATCTGTTGTTTGGGACCCATATTAGTCAGTAACCCTTTCTGGTATCAAAACTTTGACCCAACAGTAGGTAGGGTCCGGGCACGCTTACTGAACTAATTATAAGTGGTTCATTCTGATAATGGCGAGGGGTGTTGATGGTGCGTTCCAACCGGGTCATGTGCGTGCATGGACTCCGGTCTGCCTCTGAGGATGTAAGACGCCGTGACATCTGTAAATAGGTCTGTGCCAATTGGTTGTCACTTTAGGGAGTGATACACCCTACTGTGGGGCCGACACAAGATATTTATGTATTAGGGAGCCGATCGCTTGGGGTAGGGTTTTAGGGTACGCTTAGTTCTTTCTGTTTCTGTTGGTACCGTCTGTTTCTGTTGGGTGGTGACACCTGTCTGTTTCTGTGTGGTACCGTCTGTTCGGGTGGTAAAGGCCCATTACTAGTGTACACCTAATTCCACATTCTGTCTCCATAGGGATAAATCTGTTTCTGATCGGGTAGTAAAGGCCCATTATTAGCATTCTGTTTCTGTTAAAGTATTCTGTACCCGTTCCTGCTTCAATTTAGACATTAGGGTGACACCTAATTCTGCTATACTAGTCTTAGTGCAGAGAAGTGTAAAACAATAGTTTATATCATTCTGTTTTTCTGTTATATCTGCTACACCTGTTATAGTTATCTCACATCCAGTTTTATGTTCATATCATATTATTATTATCTGTTCATATGCTGAAAGTCACTGGACTTGCCAGACTTTTTGTCTGACCCTTGTTGTTTCGCCTCCTTTCTTCCGTTTCCCCCCCAGGTTATCCAAGGAGGGAAATACTTTAGCTTGATCCGGATTTCTCTTTGCTTGAAGTGCTTAAAGTATGGCTTGGCTCTGTATAGCTTCCGTTCCATGGGGATTATGATTTTAAACTATGCATTTTGAAGGCTTTTGTACAAGACTGATATTTTGTACTTGAATTCTGAAATTGAAAGGATGTAACCATATTAATTTCTGTTTCCGCTGCAATAAAGTTAAAATTTTTCAAGTACTGTTTTATCTGTCTTGTAAGTTTCTGTTCTGTTTACTAAAATGCTCCACCAAAGTTAAGGCATTCCCTTTGTGAGTGACCTTAACGGAGGTGGGGTGTTACACTTGGTATCAGAGCTGAAGGTTACCAGATTGGGTAAAGTTTTTGAAAACTGTTTTCAAAAAGGTTTTGAAAGGAAGTATTTTCAAAAATAAAGCTTATTTTGAAAGACATGATCTCCAAGAGCCATATATCTTTCTCTCAGTCCTTTTTGTATTGAACCTTTCCTTTTTCGTTCCAGCATGTCTGAAGCATCTGAGATACCAGAGGGTGTTCATGTACCCGGTTGGTTTCGTCAATATCTTGAGGCTAGGACCGCCGCTGCAGGTCCAGCAAATGATCCCCCTCCTCCACCCCCTCCTCGTGCAATTGCTTTCTCAAAGATCTGTAGAGATTTTAGGGCCATGGGTGGGAAGGATTTCAAAGGAACTGAATCATTCGTAGAAGCTAGGAATTGGCTCAAAGAAACTGAGGATCTATTCGTTATCTTCGAGGTGGACGATAGGCAGAAGGTACAGTTGGCAGTATGGCTACTCAAAGGCGAAGCTTCCTACTGGTGGGAAGTCACTAACGCCGAGAGGCCGGTTGAGACATGGATGGATTTCAGAACAAGGTTTGAGACAAAATTCCTCTCGCAAGCTGAACGAAGTTTACAATTGGAAAAGTTCTTGTCTCTTAAGCAAGGAAGTATGACGGTCAAGGAATACGTCAACCAGTTCAACCAACTAGCAAGATTCGGATTGGATTTAGTCAACACTCAGCATAAAAAGGCTCTCCGCTTTGTTAAAGGATTGAATGAGCCACTGCATAGCCTAGCCATGACCCATGTACCCATGGGAGCAACTTACGAGAAATTGGTGGATATGGCACTACTGCACGAGGAAGACAAGGGCCCGAAAGAGACAAAGAAGGAAGAACCACAGAATAAGAAAGCGGGGCCCAAAAAGGAAACACAAAAGAAGGATGAGAAGCCTGAAGATAAGAAGGGGAAAAAGTGCTTTACTTGTGGGAGCTCAACTCATCTGAACAAGGATTGCAGAAAAAGGAAGGGCGCTTGCTTCAACTATGGGGAGATGGGACACTTCACTAGGGACTGCCCGAAGAGACGAGGACAAGGAGGGCAGGCGAACACTCTTGAGGCTAGTGGCTAGGATAGAAATAGAAAAATTTCTATAGTAGGTTTAATTTCTTTATCTGATTGTGACTTTTTCTGATTTTGGTATTTTGATTTTGTAATCGATACTCTGCACTTTAATGCTAGTATTATTTCTGAATTCCGCTATAGACTCAGACCCATAAGGGTTATGGATCATCTGTTTGAGACTGGGGTTTGAGGGATATCTGTGTTAGGCGTCAAGTATGACGCATACATTCTGAGTTTTCGTAGGGTATGATTTTATCATGCTTAGCTTCCTAAGAATCATTAGGGAACCTGATCTGTACCAGTAGTCTATAAATATCTTATTACTTTTTATAGGATTTCCAGTTTTGACATTGTCTAAAGAAGGTACTCCTCTGGGTGTCAATTTGATATTGGTTTCGGTCTTTGGGGCCGATACTTAGGACCCATGTCTAATGGGAACCAAATTTTCGTTCTATCTGTACTCGCTTCCATCATTCGACTGTATCCTATCGATCGAATGTTTGAACTTTAGGTAGAAACTAATGGGTGTAAACATGTGTTTGAGACATGTTATGTTTGATGGTTGCAAGTGGATGCAAGTGGTTGCTAGTGGTTGCCCGTGGATGCATATACACACACTAGGCACTAGATCGGCTCGAAAACACTCTCATACTGCATATGGATGGGTGAGCATTTTTCGATTCTTGTGGATGCAAATTGGTTGATTCAGCACATGGATGTTGCATTTGAGTGAATGGTTGTGCACTCATATAGAAATAATATATATCATCAGAATTCTATTGCATACATGTTGGACTCATGTCACTGACATAATTCGCATTAAGGAGGTCAACTGAATCAGTAGACCGCCTGATCTTTGCATTAGATAAGGAACATATACACACACTTTTGCATATGTTCATACAACATTAGAAGTTTTCTAAGGACAATGGATGCTTGTGGATGATGGTTGAGTAGATGGGTGATTGGATGGTAGGACACATTCTTCTTAACTTGAAGATTTCGGGGACGAAATCCTTTTAAGTGGGGGAGAATGTAACACCCCGTGTATTCTATAACTGTGAAATTAACAAATTAAAGTATAATTAATTTGAAAATCAAAGAACTAAGGGAAACGGGATACGCCATTGCGTTCGTCTTGGAAAAATACGCAAAATAGAGTCCGAGTTTTCGAAAAACGGAGTCCGTATGAAGAAGATATAGCCTCCGGAAGTTTCTGAATCAAGTCTAAAATTAAAAATCGGGCCCAATTGGCCAGGGCGGGAAAAGTCCCGCCTAAGACACCCAGGTCGACTGGGCTGTCGACCTGGTCTAACCAGGTCGACAGGGCTGTCGACAGGGCTGTCGACCTGGTCCAGAGCCTGGTCGAACCCAGCCCAACCTGGCTGGCCTATTCTATGTTGGTCGATTTTCTGCAGTCTGCTTTGTCATTAGGGCTAGGTGGCAGGCTCTAATTGGTCTCTCCTTAGGATGAAAGGCTACGATCAATCCAAGCGACATCAATGGTCCTAATCAGTTCATAACCCCTATAAAAATGGCCCTGGACTCTACCTAGGTTTCTTACACAATTCTCTAGCCTCCATTGCTCTCTTCTTCTAATAAAAAAAATAAAAATGGCGTCTCTGCTCTGCTGGAATTAAAACTAGAAGATAATCAACATCAGCCTAAGCAACTCAATTCAAACTAGAGATTAAAGTTTCTGCAAAGATTCTACAACAAGTTAAAGTTCTTTCTTTAATCCAATCAAGGCAAGTACAGTTATTTTCTGCTATAAACGTTAATTATAATTTTGATATGTTTTTAATTCTGAATCTGAGATTGTATATATATTCTCTTCTGTCAGATTTGTTTTTCTGTGACTGTTCTGTATCCCTTTTCTTCTTTTCTGTTTTTATAGCCAGGCTACCGCGAGCCTGTGCCTAATCTCATAAGAGATGAACGTATGAACGCAAATTTTGGGATAAATAATGAATGATGCGAAATTTGACAAGACTAAATTGGATGTATGACTTTAGGTCTGAGGCATAAAATATATTGGACATATGCATAAATTTGACTATGAACATATAATTTATGCATGTTGTATGCATAGCTATGTTGAAATTTAGAACTGTAATTAATGAGCATATGTTGTAAACTAGATTTGGATCTATGCGTATTCTATAGGAACCATTGTAAGATTACATATGATTTGAGACTTTGGACAAAATGCATATAAAAGTCAAGATCTGATTTTTAGAAGATATGATTTAAAGATTTATATTGTTGGGTATAGTTTGCATAATGATTCATGACTCAAAAAGAAGAAGATATGGAAACTTAGGCGTAAAGATTTACATTAATTAGGATATCTATTATTGTGATTACACCTAAATAGGGATTTTTGGATATATGGCATGCATTGAAATTAATGGTTATATTTGGTATAATTTATATGTGAATCTGATGTAAGATGCTAGTTTAACAAAAATTGGAACATATGTAATATGGCAAATTATGTCCATATTCTGCGCTTATGCAAACATGGAGTATATGTTGTGAATCATGACAATTATGTAGGCATATGAATTTAGGCCAATTTATGATTGGGCAAGGCATGTAAATAGAACTTTTAGAAATATTAAATTTGCTAAATCTGCTAATTTGTCAAGTTGCCTAAACTACTAGTTTTGTTATATTGCCTAGGCTGCTAATTAGATTGAAATGCCTAATCTGTTAAATTTGCCGGTTGAAATGCCTAACCTGTTATATGCCAAAATCTGCTAAGTTGCTAAATCTGTTAAATCCGTTAAGTCAGATAAAATCTGTTATCTGCTGTGTTGATATAATCATCCTGTTATTGATATAATCTGAATTGACATATATATTGGGCGTGCGCATAAACGGTAAATTATTAATTAATTGGCCGCAAAGATAAACATGGCTAACTCGAGGTTAGAATGAGTTTGCGGCGTAAATCTGCCCGGAACCGCCCGGCACATCCAATGGCCGCAAACAATAGGTTCTAATGTGAGAAGTTAGTCATAACATGCGTAAGACACGAGGTTAGGTCTGGCTTGTGGCAGAAGTCTGCCCGGAACCGCCCGGCATATCCAGCGGCCACAAGCTACCGACCTAATGTGAGAGGTCTGTGCATTAATAATTAATTAATGCAAAATCTAAGATAAGAATGACGTCTAAAACGTATTGGGGAAAATAGGGTTAAACCAAAGGGATTAATAGATGTAGTAAAACCCGTCCATGAATCTGTAGGCCCAATACAAAGTTAGACAAATCTGAAAAATCTGTACATCTGACCTGTTAGTCTGAAAACTTGTTAACTTAATTTGTGAATTAGTAAATCTGAATTCTGTATGTCTGAACTTGTTAATCTGAAATCTGTTAGTCTGGGGACACAAGGTTAGGAGGGGAATTACTTGTGTCATCTGTTGTTTGGGACCCATATTAGTCAGTAACCCTTTCTGGTATCAAAACTTTGACCCAACAGTAGGTAGGGTCCGGGCACGCTTACTGAACTAATTATAAGTGGTTCATTCTGATAATGGCGAGGGGTGTTGATGGTGCGTTCCAACCGGGTCATGTGCGTGCATGGACTCCGGTCTGCCTCTGAGGATGTAAGACGCCGTGACATCTGTAAATAGGTCTGTGCCAATTGGTTGTCACTTTAGGGAGTGATACACCCTACTGTGGGGCCGACACAGGATATTTATGTATTAGGGAGCCGATCGCTTGGGGTAGGGTTTTAGGGTACGCTTAGTTCTGTCTGTTTCTGTTGGTACCGTCTGTTTCTGTTGGGTGGTGACACCTGTCTGTTTCTGTGTGGTACCGTCTGTTCGGGTGGTAAAGGCCCATTACTAGTGTACACCTAATTCCACATTCTGTCTCCATAGGGATAAATCTGTTTCTGATCGGGTAGTAAAGGCCCATTATTAGCATTCTGTTTCTGTTAAAGTATTCTGTACCCGTTCCTGCTTCAATTTAGACATTAGGGTGACACCTAATTCTGCTATACTAGTCTTAGTGCAGAGAAGTGTAAAACAATAGTTTATATCATTCTGTTTTTCTGTTATATCTGCTACACCTGTTATAGTTATCTCACATCCAGTTTTATGTTCATATCATATTATTATTATCTGTTCATATGCTGAAAGTCACTGGACTTGCCAGACTTTTTGTCTGACCCTTGTTGTTTCGCCTCCTTTCTTCCGTTTCCCCCCCAGGTTATCCAAGGAGGGAAATACTTTAGCTTGATCCGGATTTCTCTTTGCTTGAAGTGCTTAAAGTATGGCTTGGCTCTGTATAGCTTCCGTTCCATGGGGATTATGATTTTAAACTATGCATTTTGAAGGCTTTTGTACAAGACTGATATTTTGTACTTGAATTCTGAAATTGAAAGGATGTAACCATATTAATTTCTGTTTCCGCTGCAATAAAGTTAAAATTTTTCAAGTACTGTTTTATCTGTCTTGTAAGTTTCTGTTCTGTTTACTAAAATGCTCCACCAAAGTTAAGGCATTCCCTTTGTGAGTGACCTTAACGGAGGTGGGGTGTTACAGTACCACTATGGTGTCTGTTTTGTCTTCTTCTGCTATCGCATCACTCTAGTGTCAATTTTGTCTTCTTCTGCTGTCGTCACCACTCTGGTGTCGGTTTCCATTTTTCTCTGCCTTTCTTGTTTTAGCCATTATTCCCAAATGATACGTCTGTTTGTTTTATGTGACCACTCTACGGAATGGGAAACCATCATGTGAATCCAATGGAAGTGGTTTCAGGTCTGAATCTCCTACCAATCAAAATTTATAGGAGAAACAAGATTTCGTCTTCTTCTTTTGGTGTCGACATAGCTGTACCCAAGGCTTTTCCTTTTATATTTCCTAGCATTGGAGCTTCTGCCACTTTATATTTGGCCAGTGCGAATTTTGGTGTTAACAGCTGACAAAGTTGCAACAAAACCAACCCAGTAGAACTAGAAGCAAGAAAGATCAAACGCCAAGTAACATAACCAATTCCAGGGTAAAATAAGATCTAAAACAAGACGTCCACAAAACAATACTCCAGTAAAAACTCACACAGCGCAACAATTTAAAGTTTAATGTACAATTCATACTTAAATCCATAATAAAGTTTATGCTGGAATTCCATTTTAATTAAGTTCTCAAGTTTTAATTACCATTGAGAATACTAATTAATTTCTTATTTATATCAGAATACAAATCTAGTTCATGTTCAATTGTATCTCATTAAATCAAATTCACATCAATATAGTTCGTTGTTATCCTTAATATGAATAAAAATTAAATTTATTTCAACTTTTTTAAAGTTCAACATTACTTCTAAAGGAGTAAACTCAGGTCTAAATGAACAATAGTAGGTTTTATTAGCTTTGTAACATGTCACAATATTAAATTTGCCTAAATTGTACATACAAAATTCAATTTTCTTTATAAGTCCAATTGATATTATATAGTCCCTAACCATTATTCTTTTTCCAAATTTTATATCCATATAAATTGGATGTTATCATTTCATAAACATCTTTCCAAATTTATATTAATATTCCAATTTCATTTATTTGAGTCAAATTAATGCTTCGTACTTATCAATGTCAACAATTTCAAAATATCATTTTTATGAAACAAAATCAATATTATGTTTGTCAAGAAATCACTGTTATTTAAAGGGTTCACTTGGCTCAGGTCCCTAATAGGTTTCAAATTTCACATCACATCCGGTCCTAAACTTATTGTAAATTACATCCCTATATTTCGAAAATTCATCAAAAAAATCATATAAATTCATAATTAAATAAAACACGTACACATAAAAAAAATCAGGTGTTAAAACCACCAAAAACAAAAAACAGTGAAACTGCAGTTAATTCCATCAAAAAAATGCATATATTTGAAATTGTTGCATACACGTATGCAACTATTGCAGTGATGCATCTGTGTTGACTTTTTTTGCATACATGCATGCAAGTAATACAGAATTTTTGCGTACAAGTATGCTATAATTCGTAGGCAGGTAAATCAGTTCATAATTATTTGTATACTTGTATGCAATAAAACATAAAAATTGCACACAGGTATGCAACAATCCGTAGGCATAAATATTTGTTCATGTTTACTTGCATACATATATGCAAGAAAACAGAATACTTGCATACATGCATGCAAATATTCATGCAGTTTTTTCAGCATAAAATCTGCATGAATTATTTGCATGTATGCGTGAAAATATTTAGAATAGTTGCATGCATGTATGTAAGAATTTATGCAGATTTTCAGCGTAAACTGCTTCAGGAATAGTTGCATGCATGTATGCAACTATTGGGTTCACTTGCATACATGTATGCAATTTTGTTTCCGTGATCTTCTGGGAATATTTGCAGTTTTTTTTTTACTGACCAACGCGTTTTTTTGGGGAAAAACATGTAACTCCAGTTCTAGGGACCCGCTTTGAATTGGAAACATGGGAGAGATGATGTTTCTATTTTGAAACCTTTTAAGGACGCTGGACTAATTTTCACTATTTTACAACCATTTCATATAAAAAATTTGAATTCAATAAACCCATTTATTTACAATTAATCATCTTATAAATCCTACTTGTATAGATTTTTCAAAAATAGCATCTTTAAAGGTCTTACATTTAAAAATATTTTATTTCACCGTTAAGGAGCTAATGATTACTATCCTAGTTATGAACATATTCACATTTTCTCATTATTTTAGAATATGAGCTATATTTAAAATTTCATCAATTATTTATTCTTTTTGGTTGAAGATAAGTCTGAACATAAGCCAAAAGTTGAACCAACGAAAGAACATAATCAACAAGAATCTACCAAGGATGGAAACTCTAATTGAAATAAATTAGTGAATAATAATATTTTTCATGCTATCAAGCATAAATTTCCTAAGATAGATTCAGAAAAACGATCGAGATTAGCTAAGGAAATTATAATTGAAGAGATACCTATCATGGAAGATGAATTCCAGAAGGAGGAAACTCATAGAAAATGTCAAATTTTAAAACAAATTTTATATCAAATCCTATTAAATCCATTAAAAATCATTTTAAAACTATTTTTACTTTTCAAAATACGCTCTCTTAAGAATCATTCTGAGACCGATTACTCATTTTAGGGTATTGCTACATTATCTCTAATGAATTTTTAACCCCATAAGCTAAGGTTTTCTCAAACCAAAGCTCCGATACCATATGTAATGACCAATAATTTTAAACCACTTAAGTCGATAATAAAACAACCTCGAAGCGTTAGAAACAACAGATTGTTACTACTATGGGTTTAAGTATAAAATCATCACAAAATCATAGATAAATTATATACAAAGAAAAACAAAGTATCTTATAGCGGAATAAATAAAACATAATAGTAGTTCACTAAGCTACAAAGTACAAAATTTCAAAATTTATACATAATTCAGAGTTACAATATTTAATACAACGGAAGTCTAAATACAAGGATTTCTAATACAAAAAGAAATAACTGGAACTGATAGATAGAGATGGTGTCTTCAACAAGTGTCCAGCTCTGAAAGGTGAAATCTCAATATTACCGTACTCGGTCTGATTCGAGCAATAATGCAAAGACAAAATACTCAGATCAGGACTAACATTCCTATGAAAGCAAATCAATTCAAGTGAAATTTTCGATAAATGCATCAGTAACTTAAATAGTGCTTGAGATTTCCATCCTTTAAGGATCCATGGAACTTGATACATAATATATAATATACTATTATAAAAGTGTCTATTCAGTAAAGTAAAGTATTAAAATAGCATAAGTAGGATTACCATTATCGTTGCTGTTTAGTTTGCAAATAGCACACCGGTAAGTCATCGACGGATAAGGATGCGCCGTGATATGACATCGTTAAATCAAAATCATAGGGTGATCGATCAATATAATATGACAAGGCACACTAGGCATTATCCAGTGTAGGATTCTACCAATTGCACGCTCGGGCCGGAGGTAATGCATAACCGCAACTACCACCCACCTCGAACGACACTCCCATAATCGAAAGGTGCCCTACCAAATCACAAGGTAATAGATATGGTACCGAAGAAGGTGTGTCTTATAAGTGGTGCTACCTTAATTAATCACGGTAGAGCTCATGTTTTAGTCATTTAAATTATGACTCTAAGGTCAAAACTATCCATCATCATTCTCTTACTTCATTCTCATTCGCCAAACAAACCTACTGCATTTTGGATTCTCCATCACATGCACAGTTGTTAAAGTGGTTCCATAAACTGGCAGAGAGTATGACAATATCTGGCTCTAGTCTCTTTAACAACCAAACGTTTACATTTTTCACACCTTGATCATTTACATTTAAAATCATATTTTAATATCATAAATCAATTTAACTTCAATTATTGATTTCTTTATAATCATTCATTTAAAACTATTAAGGATTAGATTCATTTACAAATTTCAAATTCCATATTGTCAAAAAGTTCATTATCAAATTCAAATGCTAATTTTATATTCTATTTCACAAATATCATTAGAAATCAAAATCCTTTTCTGAAATTAATTTAGACATAATAGCTTAGATTGGAAATAAACTTCAGTTTAAAATAGGAAATACTTAAAATGGTTTAATTTCAAAAAAAATTGAATACATATATATAATTAAGTTCAATATAAAAATGATTTTATTAAAAATAGTTTCTATGAAAACAGTTAGAAAATTTTAATAGTTAATATATATATAATAGTTTTACTAAAAACAGTAATAAAATTAAAATAGTAAAAAATAGTTTAAATAAAATCCAATCCAAACCAAATATCCGTATTTCAAATTTGACTTATCATAAATTCAGATTTCAAATTAACTTAAATTAACTGGTATAATTTCTAATTTATTAGTTTACAAGTACAATCACAATTTTTGAACTATTACTTCAATTTAGGGGTAAAACTTATATCAAAAATCCATTTCATCTTTTTATATTATTCAAACACAATCAAAGTTTAATTTTCAAGTTAATCTCTTAAACCAAATTTCTTCAACTTCAAATTTTATTAAATTAACAAATTATCAATTTGAATCTTTAAATCAATACTTCCATTCATTTCATTTAAACAAATCTTAAATTTAATTCTTTCTTTGAATTAAATTTATTAAAGATATTATATTATATCAAAATTTTATATTTTGTTAAAATTTTAAATTAATTCTTTCAAATGAAATAAGTTTTTTATATTGAATTTAATACATATTAAAATAAATAATTATATTAAATTCTATTGTATTATATTGAATTAGTTTATATTATATTAAATTAAATTAATTAAATATTAATTATTTTTTGAAAAAGAATCAATCCAAAATCATATCAAATTCATTAGTCAATTCTAACTCAAATTCATAAGTTCGAGATATATTATTTCAAACATTAATTTAAACTAATATGTTTAAATTATATTTCAAAGTCAGTTTATTTAAATCAATACATACTTATAAAGTTACAAAAAATATTTTTTATTGACCAATGGTGTTTGAATATAATTTTCTACCCTAAGTCCAGTGAATCGGGAATGTATCATTTCAACTCGTTTAATTAAATTTCTGGGTATATATCATTTCAACCTGTATCCCAATTCAATATCAAAAAGGTATAGTGATTCGAGTATATATCATTTCAACTCAATAATGATTTTCCTAAATCGACAAAATAAGTTTTAGTGTGAGAACATAAACTAAAAATATAACAATACTAATATGTCACATAGCAAATTAGCATCATATCATTTGTTAATAACCGTCAAGGCATATCATATTCATTCATGTAACAAATATATATATATATATATATATATATCAAAATAGCACTTCATGTCATTAATGTAAATTTAAATTTAACATAATCATGTCAGCTAAAACAATCCTAACATTTCAATTTAATTGTTCACATATGTTGAACGATACTTTTACAAAATGTTAGTCAATTATGAGATAAACTCGCTTTTTGTAACACTGAATGGAGATGACAAATGAATGGACATGGAAAGCAAGATGCATCACTACTACGAACTCTCTAACACCATGGTATGAATAAATTTACAAATCAATAGACCAAGAAATTTAAAGAAAGAGAGTAGAGGGGAGAATTGGAGGTTGGATCTCCATTGGATTCCAGCAGTTCCGATCCACTTCACGAGTGTGTGGCCTAGGGCGTCTCCTCGGATTAATATCAACACCATCCTCTTGCATGGAATTTACCTTAACTCTCTTATTTTTCGAAGGTCAGTTTAGAGAAACTTGAGCCCGATTTGCAGCTGGCTATGTTGACAAGAAGTTGTGGATGGAGGTAGGTGGAGGCTGCCTTGTAGAGAGTTGGGCGCTAGTTCCAGGATCAATACAAGGCCCCAAACAAGGGAGGTCGAAACGACCGGCTCCCTCTCTGATAGTAAGCATAGCACCATTAATGTTAATCCTCCTTCTCTGGCTCTAGTTACAGTGGTAGGTGTCGTAAGAAGAGCTTTTCGAGATGTAATGAGGAGGCAGAGTAGTTCTACTGGCTTGAAGATATGTGATATCTTATGGGTATTTTGTTGTAGCCTTTACATCAAGTCAATATTCTGCTTAATTTGGCCATTAAATAGCCTTTGAGCTATCAAATTTTTTGATCACTTCGAAGAACTTAGCTTGGGTGATCGGAGCCTCTAGATTGGAGATGGTAGCCATATCCATGGTGGTTGGACATTCTGAAGGTTAATGCTAAGTGAGTTTTCCAGGTTAGCAGTAGCGGTCCAACTAAAGCATCTTTTCCTTTCTTCACCATTTCGATAAGCTTGGTAGGTTAGTCTAAGAATACCTAAGTAAAACTCCAAGTCTTGGTAGAAGAACGGTAGGAAAGATGAAGTCTTTAGTTTCTCAGTGAAAAGCACCATAATGTTGATGTCCAAAAGTTCGCAACAACACCCAATGAGTTCCAAGACAACGAAACTAAACGTCCAGTATGGAAATTAGTGCACAAACATAAATTACACAGTATTTATAGCAATTCGATGTGTTTAAACCCATATCCACTTTGAACGTTTTGCTCGTTTATTTACTTCTCAATCAAAAGTACAATGGTGGGAATAATGGTTCCAAGCAGCTATAGTGGCAATGGTGGAAAGCAAGTTTAGAAGGGTCCAAGTGAGAGCCTCTTTCCTTCATCCTGAAATGCCAAGGAAGCCCAAAAAGTTCAAGTGTCCAAGAAGGAGGTAGATTTCTTCTTTTTGGAGTGATGGAGCAAGCTTGAGAGTCCAATATGCGATATCTTCTCCCTAAAGTTTCAAGTTAGCAAAAATCCAACCCCCGGCCCGTTTCTGAATGGGGTTTTTTTTGTAGAAGGGAGTATGTAGGAGCAGGTAGGAGGAAGGGCACATGGACACTTGTCCCACATTTTTCGTCTTCTAGGATCGGTACGTATCCTGGAAGACTTGGCCATTTTTTCTCTCTCCTCGAACCCTTGAATCCTACTTCTTAATATTCTGGAATTACTAAAGAATCCCGATCCCCAATGTCTTAGTTGATTCATGAGTTGCTTCGTGTTTTTGTGTCGATCCCTCGATTTGCTGCAGGGATACAAAATCAGAAAGACGAGAGACGAAATTGGGAAGGAAGTTGGGATATGAAATTTGTAGAGGAGTCCGGGATACGAAAGGTGGGAAACATATTTTCCTGGGCCAACCGGGATATGAAATCGGGGAAGGCCTTTGGATATGAAGTGTGAAGGGTGATCTCGGGATCCGAATTGTCTCTACCGATCCTGGTGCACTTAGCCACTTGAGAGCATTTTCGACGAGCCGAGATGACCATTCTCAAACGAATCTATCCGAACTTGATTCCCTAATGTTTTGGCAATACTTCTGTGTCATTTAACCACGTGATGGACCAATTCGTGTAGGCCTGGACCGCTTCTGATAGCCGGGTTAAAAGGCCGGGTAACACTGAACATGTAATAACCCGGAAAATACGAGACAATTTTAAAAATTTAAATTGGTTATTTTAAAAGAATTTAAACAATTGAAATAGAATATTTCAATAAAATAATGAATTGAAAATAGCGTGGCAGTTTGAAATTTTGAATTCAAACTTTAACTGACTGTACCGGGTGGAAAATATAACGGATTTTAGCGAAACCAAAAATATTTAAATCTGTTTATGAATACCTATCCAACGAATCTGAAAAATCGAAGTTTCATAGCGGGAATCAAAAGTTATGGCCAAATGAATTTTCAGAAAGGTCGCTATATAGAATATATAGCCCCTGAAAATAGACATTTTGCAAACGACCTCGGAATTCGACGAAACCACTTTTGTTGGATCCGGGATGTCAAACTATTGCTAGGTTTCAAATTTCATAATTTTTGAAGCTAGTATGTGAGCGTGGCAAAAGAAAATGTGATTGGTCAATTTATGTTAAATTGGGTCGACCAGAAAATGGCCATTTTTCAAATGATCTCAGAATTCGACGAAACTAGTTTTGTTGGGACCACAGCATCAAAACATAGCTAGATTTATTTTTTTGGAATTTTTCGAATCAGTTTGTGGCACTGGCAAATTGAAGTGTACGTTCAAATTGAATATTGAATGTTATATACTTTAATTTGAAAAATAACTGACTGTAACAGTCGAACTGGCCTACGAAACTTATCCCATTGTGTCCGGGATGGGGGTATTTAGCTAGGGGCGACAGTCGTTAGGTTTGAATTGGTGTCCGTGTGAAGAAACACTATTTTGAAATTTAATAAATTCATGGGCCAATAGGATTTCTCCTTCATAATTAAAAAAAATATATCAGAAAACCCGCCCTTCCCGTCGACTTTAACAGCGGAAGCTGCTCAAACTTTCCCGACCAAATCACCGCCGCCTCAGGCCACGCCAAACCCCGCCACCACCCAGATTCGAAAGCCATCCCTTCCCTCTTCAAATCCGACCAACCCTCGACCCCCCTCGTCGCCTGTGCCTCGAGAACCACGCCCTCAAACACCTGAACTTTCCGCCGCCGCCACCTCCGATTAAGGCCACCGAGTTCGCCATCTCCACCACCGACCTGAGCGCCTCTCCGGCCTCTTCGACATGGTATAACCCGATTACAACATCGTGCTTCGGATTTTCTGAAAAATTCGAACCTTAGTTCGAACCAACTTCGAAAGGTGAGACCTTTATTATTATTTAAACTGAAATTAACACTTTTAAGTGTTGCAAACTTTGAAAAATCATATCTTTATGGTGTGTTAACGAAAATCGATGAAACAGGAAACATCGTGACCGCAAGGAGGCTCTCTACCATCTAGAAGAGACCGCGGATTTTTCTGAGCTATCTACGATTTTTAGCACCTCGAAAACCAATGTGAGAATTCTAAATTAAATTGTGTGAATGAAATCGTGTTGTATAAATTATATAAGCGAAGTATAAATTATATACGCATCGTATACCTCATGTACATGTGTTGTATAAGTTATATGAGCGATGTATAAATTATACAAGCGTTGTATGAAACATATATGCTTTGAATTGGGTTGAAATGCAAGTGAAATATAGAAAATATATATATATATATACATATATATACTCCCCTCGT
>JASFAX010007269.1:0-26527 GCA_030737875.1 Allium sativum
TGATTTTTATTTTTCTCCTGAATCTTCATTTATGTATGTGTTGATATGTTACTTCTTCTATATTGCAGTGTCATCATATTTCCAATATACCTGCTAGAACCTGTGAGAAATATCTCAATTTATTTTTTGCTATTTTTATTTCTTTCTCTTGAGTGATTATAAAATTATGCAATATTTATACAATTTATATGCAATCATATATAAAATAAGCAATATTCTAGAATATATATACATATATATATATAATAAAGAACTAGTTTTGTTTCAAGAATTTCTAGAATATATATTTTATATATATATATATATTCATATACTTTAAACAATGATTTGAAGTGAAAACAAACTTATGTCGATAGTATATAGACATATAACTATCACAAATTTTTAAATTTAAAAAGATGTGTCTTTTAGTATTTGAAATGTTCCAGGAATGGTTATGTCCCTTGAAACACTATATAAAGGGTCTGATTTTGAATTTTTTCAGAATACGTCTTCTCCTTCTTCCTACTTTATAAAACCACCATTATTCTTCTTAATTTTCTAAGTTTCTACACTTATACTCTGCCAATTTCAATACAAATTAGAATTCTACTCTCAATCTCTATCAAATACTCTCTGTTTGGAAGTGGTAATCAGAGTTGTAGGCAATTGTAATCGATAAGGAAGGGGTATGTTCCTTGTAGCCTATGAACCAAGGAAAATGAGCAGTATTAACCTTGTAGTCGTGAAGTCAAGGGTGTTGAATTGGTGTTAACCTTGTATCCTTGAAATCAAGGGGTTGTAATTGGATAATGATATTAATAAAACTCTGCGCAATCCAGCGTTGCGTGAGACTAGACAAAGAGTAATCTGAACCAATATAAAAATCTGGTGTGTTCTTTCCTTTTCTGCATTTTACATTTGATTATATCCGCATCTGTGATTGTTTCTGTTTGTGATATTCATTCTGTGATTCATATAGTAGTTTATGCAATTGTTAATTGTTTAGCTTTCTATAAAGTTCTTTAAAGCACTATTCACCCCCCTTTAGTGTTAATTTTGCATTAGATTTTGATCCTTGTCCCTAATAGGATTTACAATTAGATTTTAATCACAATTCAAAATGATCACCTACTATTATTTTTAATCTTAGTATCACTATAAATTACGATCTAAAACATAAAACTATTTTGCAGATTCAAAAATCTCATTTACAAATGCTATTAAACTTTAAAGATCACTCAAATAGAATCTATCAATAAAATTATTAATTAATTATATAAATAAAATTCAAACTTGAGAAAAAAAGACAATGCAACTTCAAAATAAATTTTAACCTAACAATATGATTTCAATGCAAGAAAATAGGAATCTAACAATTTAATTTCTTTTATAAATTCAAAATGTCTTCCTACAGATACTTTTATATCTAAAAATCATTTAAAAATATAGTCTAACAAATATGTTTTTTTTTACAATTCCAAAATTTTCATCTACAAAATTAATATCGCTTAAAAATAAGACATTTATTAATTAGTAAATTAATAAAAGATTCGTGCCCAATTAATGATGCTGGCAATTTAAAATAAAATCTAAAGTAACAAAAAATGATTTTGACATCAAAACATAGGTTAAAGATTTTTTACAAATCATTGTCTCTTGAATGTGTGTAAATATACACTTTGTAGAGAAACTATACAAGAGTAGAGCACTTGTCTTTATCACGCGCGAAAGACGTGCTATACTACTCGTTATTAGCAACATACAACCTATCTCCATCTTTCTCGGCACTTGCAACAATTTCAGATTATCAATGATGAGAGGAAGAGGTACTGAATTTACACGGCCGAATTTTCTTGGTCAGGGTTTTTGAAACGAAAGAGGTAGCGAAATGAGAGAGAGAACGATAGAAACAGTGGTAGCCCCTTATTATTAATTGGAGGTATTTGGAAGAGGAATGAAATGGTTTTTTTTGGTATTTTTTTAGTTGTGCTATTAGGAAGCACTTATTGGGGTGCCTTAGCACCACACTAAAAGAAATAGATGCTACCACTTAGAATTTTGAAATAAAAATTCAAGCTAAACAAATAACTAAAATAAGTAAAACAAATAACTAATAATAACTAAATATACTTATGATTTCAACTCAAACAAATAACTAAAAATCCAAGTTATCCTCTTAAATTTGTTAAACATATACAATTTTAGAAGCATAATTGAGGCAGCAAAACATATGTCATGACGGGTCGCACGCGTGTTGTAGCGGCTCACAAACTAATAAACTTTGCACTCCATCCCTTAGTTTGCATTTCAAATAACTAATTAACGTTGATTGCGCGCTTTTAAACATATACAATATTGGCTGGTCATTAATTTTGCATGTGAGATATACCAAAATGGATGTTTGGAATTTTCCACTTTGTAAATAGTTATGAAAATATGTGAGGTGCAAAAAAGTAAATTGCAAATATTAGGTATTTAGATGCAATTGTGAATTAGTAAATATCTGCCCCCTCGATCTCTTATTTCCCCCTTTCTCGAAATCACAGATCCGATCTTAGCGGCTAGTCGACGATGAATTCGTTTCCTTTCGCGCTAAAGGAAATTTTCCCTCTTTCCCACGATTCTTGCGGTATCCAGTTAACACCGACTCCCCAGCAACCTTCGCTCACCATCTTCGAAGCATAATGCCGATGGTAATTTTCTACGTGTTTTCTAAAATTTGATTATTTATGTAGGTTTTTTTATTATAAATGGGTAACACTGACGGAGATATTGGTTTAACATATTATTACCGATTGTGATTGCTGTAGATTTCACTTCATTTGTACCTCAAAAACGTAGTGGCTTGATCACACCTTCAGCGCCGACTTCGTCCTCCGTTTAATATCTGGAGTTCTGAAAAGGTAATCTGAAAATCTAATTAGTTTCACTTTGTTGTTTGAGTTTGAGTTAGAATCATTTGATGAGTTTTCTGTTTGCACCTATTTTGTAATAGTTAAAGTTCGTACTTGAATTGTTTAAAAATAACTTTTAGATATCAGCTGAGTTTGTAATGGTTAAAGTTTGTTGTTTGCACTGAGTTTGCACTGGGTTTGTAATTGATTAAAGTTCTTTACATGAAATAAGGTGAAAATACATTTACTAGTGGCTAGATATCAAGCCATATAGTCAAGTCTTGCTCTGCATTTAGATCCACGAGCAATTTTTTTAATAATACTGTTATTGTTATGAGGCGATAGCCATGCAACTTATTTGTCTGTTATTGTTATGAGCAATCTGTGTTAACTAAAAGAATATGACTGCTGATATGGTTTATGTCCTCAATAAATGTCTGCCTTGGCATTTGACTGCATGTGTTCAGGGCTTTTAGAAATTATTGTAACAATAAATTAATGAAGTTATTTAGAAAAATAGCTAAAATATTGAGCCATTGAAAACATTAAACTTGTTTGTGAAATTGAGGTCTGCGACTTTGCATGTACGAAGCATCTGCTGTTCGCATGTTTGTATGCACAGGAAAACATTTTTAGCTAGGATTTTTCGCTTCTCATTTCTTGGTAACAAAAGAAAGTGGCTGCTGTCGTCATTTATAATGTTTGTATGCGCCTGTTGCTTCATGATTTTTTGGACACCATTGGTCAGTGATAATTATATCTACCACTATAGCTTTTGCATTACCTGTAATAATCAAGTTGTTCCAGTCCCAAACTTATATTAATCACTCATTATTACATCAAGTATTGAACCATAGATTTATATAGGAGATGTTAAAGTCTACACGTACAAAGGTTAGATAACCTACAGCTACTACTGGATAATGCAACCACTTCATGGACCTAATTAACTCAGTGAAAAAAATTCTTCACACAGTCTCAAACTTTACTCTAATATCTTTTTTTCCAAATATTTATGTAACCACCAAACTCATTTTACTTCAATTACTACAATTGCCTTATTATGCATACTATGCTTAGCATCATATTTATACTATAAAACATGTAATCTTTGGTTTGCTGCTTTGATAATACGAAATAACATAATTTTCAACATCTATTTCCCTCCGATAATATAAAGCTTTATTACAAATTATACGAACAATAGGGTGAGCAAACAAGGTGACATCAAATGTCACCCATGAATGCATACTGATGCTTTCCTCCGGTTCACTTCTTATGCAGCTACATGTTATAATAGCCAAATAAATTTTACACATTTGCCATCCCCATGTGGACAATCATTTTACACATCACTATGAGTAACCTGCATAATTATAATAATGTATCACTGTTACCTTATCACTTCTGTGCTTCGATGTCAGCTTCTAAGTTCTACCCACATACCCTAACTTTATGCTTTCATACATGTTTCTTTTGCCATACTATATATGGAAAAACTATTGTCACACCTTTTATGCTTTTTCAACTTCTGTCCTTGCATAAAATACAACTAAACAATAGCAAATATTATGATGCTGGACTAAGGTGCGACATTTCAACTGCGAATACTAATCCACTTTTTCATCCTGCTATACTGTTGTACACATATATGACATCGCCACACTACAGTTGAAGACTAATGATTGCTTGCTAAACCGTTTATTGTTCCATACTCCCATTCATTCTTGGTCAAATTTATTTATGCACATGTCCATCGGACGTGCCTCCGTATTGGTATTTATAATACAATACCGATTTTTACCCATTATCCAACTGATACCCATCAAAAATTTCATGATATGCATTCACTATAGAAGTAATTCTAAATTTTCACTACACTAAAATGAACTATTTAAATTATATGAGAGTATGCCAATTTTATATTGATAATTATTATAATACTTTCACATTCCAAATTTGTAAATTTTAAATTAGCGTTAGCAGTAAATTATAAGGAACGATTAAAAAATAAATTACAACCAATTGAATTCAAGGCTAAAATACATGTTAATACATTTTGAAGTCAACCAAAACAGTTGAGGTTAATAAAAATTATGTTCGGGAATAAAAGTATACAATGATTAACAAATGTCTAAAAAGAAGTAGGAAAAAATGAAAAAAGAAAGTAGAAGGTTGTTACTTTTATCATTATTGACAAATATGCTTTATGTTCCACCTTTTCTTAGCAATAATGGTTGCGACAATAATAATATAATAATTCATAAACACGCTGTGTTAAAAGTTAAACATGATAACTCACACTTAAATAATGTTTTGAACAAGATTAAACACTGTTGTAGATAAATTATAAACACTTGAAAAATGCTAAAAGAATTTCAGGTATGCATCCTTTTTTCTATGACAAATTGAAAGAAAAAAGAATCTGTTTTGGAATGTTTCAACTATTAGCTTGCAGTTCATTTTCTATTAAATATGAAAAATTAATCTTGCAGAAAATTTTAATATTTCTTGCTATTAGTAGAAACGGTATGTTTCGAACATGATTATAGTTCAAGCGTGTAGTAGAAGACAAACCCTTTTTTTTTTATGTGATATCAGTTTATTTTAATGTTAAAAAATTCATTGTGTTGTAGGATTATCATTATATTAATGGATGATCGACAGTGGATGTATCGTAGAGTTTGTGATGGTTTCGTAACTCAAGAATTTTATGATGGTATTGCAAATTTTGTTAATTTTGCATTTTCCCAAGCATTACCAGAGAGAGTTGTCAGATGTCCATGTGTGAGATGCGATAACAGAAAATTTCAAAATAAAGAGGTTATCCTAGAGCATTTGTTGCGGAAAGGGTTTACTCCAGATTATTTCCGTTGGATATATCATGGGGAGGGTGGCATAGGAGAAACATCATTACCAGAATCTTCACATAATAATGTCAGTGTTAATCCATATAGGGAAATGCTTATGGATGCGATGGGTGAAAATTGTGTCGATCACAATGAAGATTTTGATTATGTTAATGATGAAGCACCTAATTCTGAAGCTAAAATTTTTTATGACATGTTGAGAGATGTTAGTGAGCCTTTATATGGTGGTTGCAAAACAGAGACGGTATTGTCAGCATGTGTGAATATGATGGTGTTAAAAGCCCAAACAAGATTGACACAAGCAGGTTTTAATTTTGCTAGTTCCATGATAAAGAACTTTTTGCCAGAAGACAATAAATTAAATAATAATTTTTATGAGGCGAAGAAGATGTTGAAACCGTTGGGACTAGGTTACGAAAAGATCGATGTATGTCATAATTTTTGCATGCTGTACTACAAGGAGAATGAAGCAAAGATTTTCTGTGATATTTGTAAAGAGCCAAGATATAATCTTACTAATTCTATTGGTAGGAAAAAAAAAATCCGAAGTACGATTACGTTATTTTCCTATCATACCACGTCTAAAAAGACTGTTTATGTCTTCAAAGCATGCTAAGGACATGACATGGCATTATTATAATCGTTCCACCGATGGTAAATTGGCTCACCCAGTTGATGGTAAGGCATGGAAGCATTTTGACCAGTGTTATCCCGACTTCACTAGTTCTCCACGAAATGTTAGGCTTGGGCTTTGTACAGATGGGTTTAGCCCATTTGGCACTCGATCGACTACTTACTCATGTTGGCCTATGATTTTGGTTGTGTATAATTTGCCACCATGGAAGTGCATGAAGAAGCCATTCGTATTTTTAAACATGATTATCCCTGGTCCAAAAAATCCAGGAAAAAACTTGGATGTTTTTCTACGACCTTTGATTGATGAGTTATTGGATTTATGGCTCAGTGTAATTGCTTGTGACGTGCATAGAAAAGAAAATTTTCTTTTAAGAGCTGCACTGATGTGGACCATTAGCGACTTTCCAGCTTATGGAATGTTTTCTGGTTGGAGCACACATGGTAGATTAGCATGTCCTCATTGTATGGAGCAAACAAAATCATTCACTCTTGCGAAGGGTGGCAAACCTTCGTGGTTTGATTGTCATCGATGTTTCCTACCATTGGACCATCCATTTAGGAAACAGAAAGACAAGTTTCTGAAAAATAAAATTGAATTAGATGATGCTCCAATCAAGCGTTCTGGCAATGAATTGAAAAATATTGTGTTACAATTGCCTTATGTTGCACCTGGGTTTAAATCGGAAAATAGAAAAATAGCAGGCTTCGGTGAAACACACAATTGGCTTCGTAGAAGTATATTTTGGGACCTTCCGTATTGGGAGAGTAATTTGATTCGTCACACTATAAACGTTATGCATGTAGAGAAAAACTTTTTTGATAATATATTTGAGACTCTAATGGATACTGATAAAACAAAAGACAAATTAAAAGCTAGAATTGATCTTGAAAAGTATTGCGGTAGAACACGATAGATGAGCTTGATTAAAAATCACAATGGTCGCTATTATAAGCCGAAAGCTCCTTACTGCCTTACAAAAGCCAATCAGAAAGATGTTTGTAGGTGGGTTAAATCAATTAAATTTCCAGACGGATATGCTTCTAACATAAGAAGATGTGTTAATGAGTGAAACAAAAATAAGTGGGTTCAAGAGCCATGATTGTCATGTGTTTATGCAAAGACTCCTTCCTACCACATTCCACCCATTTGTACCAAAAAATATATGGGAAACTTTGGTTGAGTTGAGCAACTTTTTCCGTGAACTTTGCGCAAAAATTATAAATATGGAAAATATGGTACTTCTAAATAAAAATATCATTGAGATTACTTGTAAACTTGAGAAGATATTTCCGCCTAGTTTTTTTAATTCTATGGAACATTTAGTTGTTCATCTACCATACGAGGCTATGCTATGTGGTCCTGTTGGATATCACTGGATGTATCCTTTTGAGCGGTATGTTTTTCCTATAACTTTTGAATTTTTTTCATGCTTTATTGTTAATATTTCAACCACATCTTTTAATACAATGTAGGTATCTGTTTTATTTAAAACGAAAAGTAGGTAATAAAGCACATGTTGAAGGATCCATTGCTGAAGCATATGTCATTGATGAGATTTCAAACTTTGCATCATGTTATTTTGGTCCAAATATCGAAACAATTTGGAATCAACCTCTAAGAAATGATGATGGAGGGGAAGTTATATTGAATGGACGTTTGTCTATATTTTGCCATCCAGGAAAAGTATTATCTAATGCGTTTGTTCGAAGGAATCTTTCTCAATTTGAACATAATGCGATCCATAAGTATGTGCTTTTCAACTGCACAGAAGTAGAAGATTATGTGAAGTACGTATTTTATGTTTTATAGCAAAGTATTTAAAGCATGTACTATTATTTAACTTTATTTATATTGCTTACAGTGATTGCAAAAATGAGTTAATAAGTCAGTATCCTATGGAAAATGAAAGTTTCATTGTTGCGCAGCTTGAATCCATATTTCCTGATAGGTTAAAAAATCGTGTAAGTATTCTTATTACAAAGTAGCTTGTAAATAAATAAATAAATTGAGTACTTATTGATTGTCTTTTTTTGGTAAATAGATTCCATTTCAACCGAGCGGTATTGGACATCAGTTGTTTTTACTTGCACAAAAACCAGATTATAAAGTAGAGTGCTCCAACGGCTATTATGTAAATGGTTTTAAATTTCATACACTAAATTATGGAAAAAAACAAGGCGACGATGAATAGTGGTGTTTGTGTGAAAGGAAGTTGTTACAATGACTTAGAAAACGATTATTATGGACTATTAAAAGAAGTCATAAAGGTTAGATATCTTGGGCAGGAAAATGAAATATTTATATTTAATTGTGAATGGTTCGATACATTGAGTAGAAATGGAATCAAAGTGCACCATACAAATGGATTAATAGAATTGAACAGAAATTCTCAACTACAAACCGATGATAACTTCGTATTTGCCCAACAATGCCAACAAATGTATTTATTGTCCAAGCCTGGTAATGGTTTAAATGAATGGGTGACGGTAATTAAAAATGCAGCAAGAAGTCGATTTGCAAGTGAATTGTTGAGTCCTAACTTAATGGAGGATGGTGCCGATGTCGATCAAGTGGACGAGATATATCATCCCTCTACTGTTACTGTCGATGATATCTTAGATCAACCATTTGTACTGGAAGATTTTGATGCAGTTGATGAAGAAGAGTTGGAACGTGTAATGCAGTCAGATAATTCTTATTATTCTGGGTCTGTGTAACAACCCGTATTTTCAATAACCTGTAATAACATAAATCGAGGCAGAATTTAATTCTAAAATGGGAATCAAGGGAAACGGGCTATGCCATTGCGTTCGTCTCGGAAAAATACGCGAAATAGAGTCCGAGTTTTCGAAAATCGGAGTCCGTATGACCAAGATATGGCCTCGCGAAGTTTCACAAAATTCCCAAATTAAAGTATACTTAATTAAGTGAAATGGGTTGTGTAGATATATATATATATATATATATTGATATATATATATATATATATATATAATTGAAAATTTAATAAATAAATATGCAAAAATGCTCAAAACAGCGAATTGGGAGAGGGGAATAACCGAACCGGCCGATTTTTGAAGTCGACCCGAGCCCGCTGGGTCGACTAGGGGTTAATCCAGGGTGTTTGGCTGTCAACCCGTGGGCCGATTCGCTCAAGTGCAGATTTTGCATTTGAATGGTTCTCATGGTCCATCTTTAATCTAAAGGCCCTAGATGGTTCCTACACTTGACTTCTTCCCCAAGACATGCTTTGATGGCTTGGATTGAATCTAGGGTTAATCCTATGGCCTAAAACACTTGCCTAATCTATAAATAAGACCCTAACCTACCCTAATTCATTCATAATTAAACCTAGTAACTAAACTATGGCAAAATGCTAGCTCTCATGGCCTCCACTAATTTTATGAAGAGGGTTGCATACTAATCACTCTCTAATCAACTTCTAATCCCTTCTTAGCATCTTAATCTTCTTCATTTGGTGTTCAAAGTTGCTAGTTGTGAGTTTCTATCACTTTGATGATCTTTTGGTAAACTAATTAGATGAGATGTGATGAGATTTATGGTTTTGTATGTGGGTTAATGAGCTTTGAATCATATGATATGATGTTAGCATTAATCTTATGTTTATGCATGTTGAGTATGTAAGCTTATGCAAGTTTAATATGATGTATGTTATGTTTGCATGATGCTAAATATGCAAGTTGTGGGCTATGTAATCATATGCATGTTATGCAAGTTCATGGTAATATGCTATGCAAGTTACATGTATGTAAATATGCAAGTTACATGTTTGTTAATATGCAAGTTACATGTATGTAAATATGCAAGTTACATGTTTGTTAATATGCAAGTTACATGTTTGTTAATATGCAAGTTACATGTATGTAAATATGCAAGTTACATGTTTCTTTATATGCAAGTTACATGTTTGTTAATATGCGAGTTACATGTATGTAAATATGCAAGTTACATGTTTATTAATATGCAAGTTCATGATGACACATTATGCAAGTCTATAAGCTAATATGCAAGTTTGTTATGCAAAATGAATATGTAAGTTATGTGACATATTATATGCAAGTTATGTGACATGTTATGCAAGTTCATATGCAAGTTATGTGTTTGTTAATATGCAAGATGGCACCTTTGAAACATGTTCATTCATATGCAAGTTGACACCTTTTATATGTGTTATATCATGAACGAAATTACGTGGGAACGATGGGGTAATTAAATGCATAAGTTAATAAGATTGTGTGAAATTAATATAATTATGCATAACACAAAATAAATAAACATAGTATGGGAATTTGCCTATTTGGTTAGGTGTACCCATACTATGTGTTGGGAATTTACCTATTGAGTTAGGTCTACCCCATGGGAATTTACCTATTAAGTTAGGTCTACCCATGTTAAGAAAACTTGATTAATTAGGGATAATTAATATAAAATTATGAGGGTGATTAATTAGGTGTAATTAATTGACTAAGACACGAGGTTGGACTCAGTTGTAGCGTAAAACTGCCCGGACCCAACCGGCTTAACCAGTTGCTACAAATGTTAGCCCAATGTGAGAGGTCTTAGGCACAAACTAAATACGTAATTAATGTAAAGACACGAGGTTAGACTCTGTTATGACATAAGGCTGCCCGGACCCAACCGGCTTAACCAGCGGTCATAAAAGACAGTCTAATGTGAGAGGTCTTTACAAAGGTTACGTTCTTAATTAATTAATTAAGAAACACTTAACCACATTAGCATGTAGAGGGACATGAGGGGTTAAGTGGGTGCCTCGGGTGGCATGAGAAAATCTAGTGGTTGCCTTGGGTGGCAATAGAAAATACGATTAGAATACTTAACCAAAATGGAACATGTAATTAAAACATGATTAAAGGGTTAAGTGGGATATACTAGAAAAAGGGACAAGCTTAGGTGGGTAGCTTGTGGAGGCCCATTTCAACCAGTAACCCATACGTATCTTTGTGGGCTCGACCCATGTCGAGGACGGGACACGCATACTGGGCTTGACTGTAAGAGGCAAACGGGTTAGCGGTGGCAACGCAAGTCCAACGGGCTTCATATGCGTGAGTGGGCCCGGGCTGGTAGGTAAGCCGTTGTTGCATCGAGTAGATATAAGCCGTGCACCTTTAGTTTCATCAGGTTGCCACATTGGGGAATGATACATCCCACGGTGGGGCCAGCACGGGTATCTACGTTAGGGAGCCGATCGAATGGGAAGTAGTGTGTACACCTAGTGGATTGTAGGGCCCCGTGGCGCCTACTTGGTCACCTAGGGGTACGCAGGTACTAATTAGTAAATTTTATAAGTCCTTGGGTGGGATCAACCTTTAAGTTAGGAACGACTGGTGTGGTGCAGTTTAGTAATTTACCTTAGGGAGGGTAGATGTGTCTTTATCCTTTATCTTCGTTTAGTTGACTGCTTAGGGTAGCCATTCATCCCTATATGTTACCGTATATCAGTTTATGTCTTCTCTGGTTACTTTAACGATTGTATTGTTAAAGTTATAGGACTCGCTCAGACTTATGTCTGACCCCGTTGTTTTTATCTTTTTCCCAACCCTCAGGTCCTACGGTGGATCCTAGCAGTAGTGGAGCTTGATCGGATTGCTGTTCCAGTCTTTAGGAGCTTGGATAGATGTAAAGCTCCAGTTATCCAGTTATCTTTTCTTTTGTTTGGCTATTGTATGAGAGTGGGATTATGTACTTCTTTATTTTGATGGATATTGTACTTGACATTTATTGTGGTTTTATGATGTAACCAGACATGTTTTACTTCCGCTGTTATGAGATGATGTTTTAAAATTTCAAGTACTATTTATATCTGTCTTGTTGTAATTTTTCTGTTCTATAAAATACTCCACCGATGCTATGGCATTCCCTTAGTGAGTGATCATAGCGGGAGTGGGGTGTTACACGTGGTATCAGAGCTTAAGGTTACCAGAACAGATAAAATTTTTGAGAAAAACTACTTTCTAAGAGTATTTTCGAAGAAAGTATTTTTAAAAGCATGTCTTCTAAGAGAAAAAGTTTTTGAAAAAGAAAAGCATAATCCCCAATAGCCATATCTTTATCTTTCGGAATCTCCTTTTTGAATCTTTCCTCTTTCGTTTCAGCATGGCTGAAGATCTTAACATCCCGGAGGGTTTAGTTATACCACTATGGTATAGGAGGTTGCAAGAGGCTAGGGCCGCGGCTGCGGGTCCGGCCAATGCTACTACACCAGAGACAACCGCTCCTCCTCCTCAGCCTAGAGTGGATAATTTTGCTAAGGTTTGCAAGGAGTTCAAGGCTATAGGAGGAAAACCTTTTCTTGGTTCAGAGACTTTCGTAGAGGCTAGAGATTGGCTTAAGGAAGTGGAAGAGTTGCTAGATATCTTTGAAGTGGAAGAGGGAAAGAAAGTCAAGTTGGCGGCTTGGTTAATGAAGGGAGAGGCCTCATTCTGGTGGGAGGTCACTAATGGAGAACGCCCTGTTGACTCTTGGGCAGATTTTAAGCAAAGGTTTGGGGCTAAGTTTCTCTCAAGGGCGGAAGAGAATCTGTTTATGGAGAAGTTCTTGAATTTGAAGCAAGGGAATCTTACGGTGAAAGAATATGTCAACAAATTCAATCAATTAGCAAGGTTTGGCATAGAGTTGGTGAATACACCGGAGAAGAAGGCTTTGAGGTTCGTTAGAGGCTTGAACGAACCATTGCAAGGAATAGCTATGACTCACATTCCTATGGGGGCCACTTTTGAGAAGCTTGTCTACATGGCACTTATGCATGAGGATGATAAGAATTCTAAGGCACCAGAGAAAAAGGGGGATCAGAAGAAACCGCAACAGCAACAACAAGGCAAGGGCGGAAAAGGCAATGGTGACAAAAAGAAGACGAAGAAGAAGTGCTTCAATTGTGGAACACCAGGACACCTTAGTAAGGATTGTCGCAAAAAGAAGAAGACCGGTTGCTTTCATTGTGGTGAAGCAGGGCATCTTGTGAAAAACTGCCCAAAGAAGGGGCAGAAGACAGGGTCTACCTCAGGAGGCCAGGTGCAAGCTCTTATAGCACCACCTCAGTCAGGGGGGCAAGTACAGGTTCTCTCAGTTCCACCGATTCAGCAGAGAGGTAGAACTATTTCCGTTGAAAGTCTGGTTTTTCTGTTTGATCATCCAGTTCGTACTTTGTTTGACTCTGGCGCATCGCATTCTTTTATCTCATCATCGTTAGTTGAGTCACTGCACTTAGACACCAGTCTAGTTGATGATCCCTTGGTTGTCTCAAACCCAATTGGGGGCTCCATATATCTGTCTATGATATGTTTGGGTTTGAAGATTTCTATACTTAGCGTTGAGTTTAGATGTGATGCTTTTGTATTGGGCTTCACGGGCTATGGGTTGATCTTGGGCATGGACTGGTTATCCAGTAATGGTGCCGTTCTTGATTGCGAAAGGAGAGTTGTCAGGCTCATGACCCGCTTGGGTAACACTCTCGAGATCTCTTGCAATCCCATGGAATCTGTTTTGCTAAGTTATCTTGAATCGCTCGATGCTTCGGTCGAGAGTTTGTGTTCTGTCAGAGTAGTCCGGGAATATCCGGATGTGTTTGAAGAAGTAAAGGGTTTGCCTCCGAAGCGGGAGATAGATTTCCGAATTTATTTGGTGGATAATGCCAAACCAGTGTCTTTGCCAGTACGCCACATGGCTCCTCGTGAGAGAAGAGAACTTCATAAGCAAGTAGGGGAGTTGCTTGAGAAGGGGTTCATAAGGCGAAGTATATCGGAGTGGGGAGCTCCAGTAGTGTTTGCCACGAAGGCGGATGGGTCCCTCAGACTTTGTGTGGATTATAGAGAACTTAATAAGCTCACGAAGAAGAATAGACACCCATTACCGAGGATAGATGATCTCTTTGATCAGTTGGTTGGCGCGTCAGTATTTTCGCAGATGGACTTAGCTACAGGGTTTCATCAGTTAAGAGTGGCGGAGGACAGTATAGAGAAGACTGCTTTCCGGACTCCGGATGGTTTTTATGAGTGGCTAGTGATGCCATTTGGGTTGACAAACGCCCCCGCATACTTTGTTGATCTCATGAGTAGAGTGTTCAGAGAGTATCTGAATAAGTTTGTAGTAGTTTTTGTGGATGACATCTTGGTCTTTTCCAAGAATGAAGAAGAGCATGCCTTACATCTCAAGGAAGTGTTGGAGACTCTTCGAGCGCATAGTCTTAAGGCTAAATTCTCTAAATGCCATTTTTGGAGAAGAGAAGTGCGATTCTTAGGGCATGTGGTCTCTAAGGAAGGGATAGCTGTGGATCCCGCAAAGATAGTATCTATCCAGGATTGGAAAGTTCCTAGAAATGCTACCGAGGTAAGAAGTTTCTTGGGGTTGGCAGGATATTATAGGAAGTTCATCAAAGACTTCGCGAAGATATCAGCCCCATTAACCCGCTTGACGAAAAAGAATCTGGTTTTCTCGTGGGATGTAGATTGTGATGATGCTTTCCGACGGTTAAAGAGAGCTTTGACCACCGCTCCAGTTTTAGTGCTCCCGGATGGAAGTAAGCCGTTTGTTGTTTATACCGATGCTTGTGGAACAGGATTAGGCGCAGTCTTGATGCAGGAGGGAAGGGTAATAGCCTATGGAGGGAGACAATTGAGAGTGCATGAGAAGAATTACCCTACCCATGATCTAGAGTTGGCCGCGATTGTTTTCGCACTTAAGTCTTGGCGCCATTATCTTCTTGGTGAGAGATTCGAGTTGTTCACCGACCATAAATCATTGAAGTACTTATTCTCTCAGAAGGATTTAAACCTAAGACAGCAAAGGTGGATGGAGTTCTTAGCATCCTATGATTTCGAGATAGCGTATACCCCTGGTAAGGGTAACGTGGTGGCAGACGCCTTAAGTAGAAAAAGGCTATCTTTGAGTCCATTGTTCGTGGAACGACGAAGCTTGGAGTTTCTTTCTTTGTTTGACTTCAGACCTTCTGTTGATTTTGTACCTGGTTTGTTGGCATCCTTGGAGGTTAGACCTACTCTTTTGAGACGGATTGGCGAGGCTCAGCGAGACGACCCACAGTTGGTTGTGTTGGTAGAGAAGCTTATAAGAGGGGAGTCGTCCAGCCATTTGGGTAGATACACCATAGATGATAAGGGATGGTTGCATAGAGACGGTAGACTTTGTGTACCGCAAGATGAGGGTTTGAAGAAGGCTATTTTGGATGATGCACATCGTTCAAGAATGACTATTCATCCCGGTGGAGACAAAATGTACCAAGACATGAAGAGAGTTTTCTTCTGGGCCGGTATGAAGAAAGATGTGGCCGAGTATGTGGCTAGATGCTTAGTGTGCCAACAAGTTAAAGTGGAGCAAAGGAAACCCGGTGGGTTGCTACACCCATTAGAAGTTCCACAGTGGAAGTGGGATAGTGTCTCGATGGATTTCATCGACGGGTTACCGAGATCGAGGAAGGGCAATACGGGAATTTGGGTTGTGGTAGACAGACTTACCAAGAGTGCCCATTTTATACCCGTAAAAAGTAAGAGGACCGCTCCATGGCTTGCTTCAGTCTATATTAGAGAGATTGTTAGATTGCATGGCGTACCATCCAGCATTGTGAGTGATCGAGATCCTATTTTCACTAGTGAGTTTTGGAGAAGTTTGCAAGAGGCGGTAGGGACTCAGTTGTGTTTGAGCACCGCATATCATCCTCAGACGGACGGTCAGACTGAGAGGGTGAACCGTATCTTAGAAGATCTTTTGAGGCTTTGTATCTTGGATTTTGGAGGTACATGGGAAGAACATCTTCCTTTGGTGGAGTTCGCATATAATAACAGCTTTCAGTCCAGTATTGGTATGGCTCCTTTCGAAGCTCTTTATGGAAGGCCTTGTCGATCTCCTACATGTTGGTGGGAATCTACGGATAAGATCTTGCTTGGGCCGGATATGGTTAGAGAGACTTCAGAGAAGATTGATTTAATTCGAAAAAGGATGAAAGCAGCGCAAGATAGACAGAAATCTTATGCGGATCGGAGAAGGACGGATCTTGAGTTTGAGGTTGGGGACATGGTTTTTGTCAAAGTATCTCCATTGAGAAATGTTGTTCGCTTTGGGTCCGTAGGGAAGTTAGCACCGAGATTTGTTGGGCCGTTTCCTATTAAGGAAAGGATTGGACGGATGGCATATAGGGTGGAGTTGCCCGACAGACTTAGTGGTGTTCATGATGTATTCCATGTATCACATTTGAGGAAGTGCTTACATGAGACCGCGGAGGTGGTAGAGCCGAGCTTGCTTAGAGATGTAGAGGTAGAGCGTGATGCGACGATTCGACGAGCTCCTACTCGCATCCTTGGGTCAGAAACTAGGAAGTTGAGGAACAGAGAAGTTCAGCTAGTTAAAGTGCAATGGGGAGATGACGAAAGCAATGCTACTTGGGAGACGGAAGCAAAGATGCGTTCTTTGTATCCATTTCTTTTTGAGAGTATGTCTTTTAACTTCTCCTTTATTGCTTGTCTAGTACTTATCTTATCTTTAGTATATCCTCTCGCTAATACCTATGACCTTTAGATAGGGTAAAACCTATGGTTGAAACAAGTGTTTGAAACATGTTATGGTTGATGGATGCATATGGATGCAATTGTTTGCTAGTGGTTGCTCGTGGATGCATATACACACACATTATGCACTAGATCGGCTCAGTCACTTCATGTTGCATATTGCATAAATGGATGTGGTAGTTAGATTGATGGATGTATCATGGCTGTGTTATCATATGGATGATGCATTTTTGTGTATGGTTGTGCACGCATGTAGAAATTTGTATGTGTCAATAGGGTTTCGCATACATATTGGATGCATGGCACTATCATGGTTTGCATTAAGGAGGTTTACTGTATCAGTAACCGCCTGATTTTCGCATTAGGTAAGTACATATACACACACTTTTGCATATATCCATCCAGCATTTAGAATCTTGTAAGGACAATGATTGCTCGTGGATGATGCTTTGAGTAGATGGATGATTGGATGGTAGGATACGTTCTTCCTAACTTGAAGATTTCGGGGACGAAATCCTTTAAGGAGGGGAGAATGTAACAACCCGTATTTTCAATAACCTGTAATAACATAAATCGAGGCAGAATTTAATTCTAAAATGGGAATCAAGGGAAACGGGCTATGCCATTGCGTTCGTCTCGGAAAAATACGCGAAATAGAGTCCGAGTTTTCGAAAATCGGAGTCCGTATGACCAAGATATGGCCTCGCGAAGTTTCACGAAAATTCCCAAATTAAAGTATACTTAATTAAGTGAAATGGGTTGTGTAGATATATATATATATATATATATATTGATATATATATATATATATATAATTGAAAATTTAATAAATAAATATGCAAAAATGCTCAAAACAGCGAATTGGGAGAGGGGAATAACCGAACCGGCCGATTTTTGAAGTCGACCCGAGCCCGCTGGGTCGACTAGGGGTTAATCCAGGGTGTTTGGCTGTCAACCCGTGGGCCGATTCGCTCAAGTGCAGATTTTGCATTTGAATGGTTCTCATGGTCCATCTTTAATCTAAAGGCCCTAGATGGTTCCTACACTTGACTTCTTCCCCAAGACATGCTTTGATGGCTTGGATTGAATCTAGGGTTAATCCTATGGCCTAAAACACTTGCCTAATCTATAAATAAGACCCTAACCTACCCTAATTCATTCATAATTAAACCTAGTAACTAAACTATGGCAAAATGCTAGCTCTCATGGCCTCCACTAATTTTATGAAGAGGGTTGCATACTAATCACTCTCTAATCAACTTCTAATCCCTTCTTAGCATCTTAATCTTCTTCATTTGGTGTTCAAAGTTGCTAGTTGTGAGTTTCTATCACTTTGATGATCTTTTGGTAAACTAATTAGATGAGATGTGATGAGATTTATGGTTTTGTATGTGGGTTAATGAACTTTGAATCATATGATATGATGTTAGCATTAATCTTATGTTTATGCATGTTGAGTATGTAAGCTTATGCAAGTTTAATATGATGTATGTTATGTTTGCATGATGCTAAATATGCAAGTTGTGGGCTATGTAATCATATGCATGTTATGCAAGTTCATGGTAATATGCTATGCAAGTTACATGTATGTAAATATGCAAGTTACATGTTTGTTAATATGCAAGTTACATGTATGTAAATATGCAAGTTACATGTTTGTTAATATGCAAGTTACATGTTTGTTAATATGCAAGTTACATGTATGTAAATATGCAAGTTACATGTTTCTTTATATGCAAGTTACATGTTTGTTAATATGCGAGTTACATGTATGTAAATATGCAAGTTACATGTTTATTAATATGCAAGTTCATGATGACACATTATGCAAGTCTATAAGCTAATATGCAAGTTTGTTATGCAAAATGAATATGTAAGTTATGTGACATATTATATGCAAGTTATGTGACATGTTATGCAAGTTCATATGCAAGTTATGTGTTTGTTAATATGCAAGATGGCACCTTTGAAACATGTTCATTCATATGCAAGTTGACACCTTTTATATGTGTTATATCATGAACGAAATTACGTGGGAACGATGGGGTAATTAAATGCATAAGTTAATAAGATTGTGTGAAATTAATATAATTATGCATAACACAAAATAAATAAACATAGTATGGGAATTTGCCTATTTGGTTAGGTGTACCCATACTATGTGTTGGGAATTTACCTATTGAGTTAGGTCTACCCCATGGGAATTTACCTATTAAGTTAGGTCTACCCATGTTAAGAAAACTTGATTAATTAGGGATAATTAATATAAAATTATGAGGGTGATTAATTAGGTGTAATTAATTGACTAAGACACGAGGTTGGACTCAGTTGTAGCGTAAAACTGCCCGGACCCAACCGGCTTAACCAGTTGCTACAAATGTTAGCCCAATGTGAGAGGTCTTAGGCACAAACTAAATACGTAATTAATGTAAAGACACGAGGTTAGACTCTGTTATGACATAAGGCTGCCCGGACCCAACCGGCTTAACCAGCGGTCATAAAAGACAGTCTAATGTGAGAGGTCTTTACAAAGGTTACGTTCTTAATTAATTAATTAAGAAACACTTAACCACATTAGCATGTAGAGGGACATGAGGGGTTAAGTGGGTGCCTCGGGTGGCATGAGAAAATCTAGTGGTTGCCTTGGGTGGCAATAGAAAATACGATTAGAATACTTAACCAAAATGGAACATGTAATTAAAACATGATTAAAGGGTTAAGTGGGATATACTAGAAAAAGGGACAAGCTTAGGTGGGTAGCTTGTGGAGGCCCATTTCAACCAGTAACCCATACGTATCTTTGTGGGCTCGACCCATGTCGAGGACGGGACACGCATACTGGGCTTGACTGTAAGAGGCAAACGGGTTAGCGGTGGCAACGCAAGTCCAACGGGCTTCATATGCGTGAGTGGGCCCGGGCTGGTAGGTAAGCCGTTGTTGCATCGAGTAGATATAAGCCGTGCACCTTTAGTTTCATCAGGTTGCCACATTGGGGAATGATACATCCCACGGTGGGGCCAGCACGGGTATCTACGTTAGGGAGCCGATCGAATGGGAAGTAGTGTGTACACCTAGTGGATTGTAGGGCCCCGTGGCGCCTACTTGGTCACCTAGGGGTACGCAGGTACTAATTAGTAAATTTTATAAGTCCTTGGGTGGGATCAACCTTTAAGTTAGGAACGACTGGTGTGGTGCAGTTTAGTAATTTACCTTAGGGAGGGTAGATGTGTCTTTATCCTTTATCTTCGTTTAGTTGACTGCTTAGGGTAGCCATTCATCCCTATATGTTACCGTATATCAGTTTATGTCTTCTCTGGTTACTTTAACGATTGTATTGTTAAAGTTATAGGACTCGCTCAGACTTATGTCTGACCCCGTTGTTTTTATCTTTTTCCCAACCCTCAGGTCCTACGGTGGATCCTAGCAGTAGTGGAGCTTGATCGGATTGCTGTTCCAGTCTTTAGGAGCTTGGATAGATGTAAAGCTCCAGTTATCCAGTTATCTTTTCTTTTGTTTGGCTATTGTATGAGAGTGGGATTATGTACTTCTTTATTTTGATGGATATTGTACTTGACCTTTATTGTGGTTTTATGATGTAACCAGACATGTTTTACTTCCGCTGTTATGAGATGATGTTTTAAAATTTCAAGTACTATTTATATCTGTCTTGTTGTAATTTTTCTGTTCTATAAAATACTCCACCGATGCTATGGCATTCCCTTAGTGAGTGATCATAGCGGGAGTGGGGTGTTACAGTCTGATGATGAAAATGCAAATGGTGCTGAGGTGGATTTTGATGAGGATGCTGACCTCACTGATGACGAAGAAAATGAAGATGGTTATCAAGATGAAAATATTAATGATGAAGACACTGAAGACGAGTTTGCATTATAATCAACTTGAAAATATTATGTGTTGAATAAAATTTATGCAAGTACTTTAGTTTAAATTAACTTTGTAGTTTTTGCTGTACATTTTCCAGTTTTTTTAGTGACTTGATGCATTGTCTAACAGTACATGTTTTTTTGCTTTTTTATCTGCACTATTCAAATTTCAATGCAAATTAAAATCTCAACTGCTGTTTTTTACTACCTATTTCATGTAAGGATATGGGGATAGGTCAACATGTTTGATAACTAATGTTCATGGAAGTAAATGATGTGAAGTACACGAAGGTTATGTTTCTGTTTTTTCATATTTGTTGTTATATTTTTTATTTTCGAAATATATATCCCTTGTATATTTAAGATTGTTTGAACATGTAAGGTGATTTTACAATTTGTTTGGACACTTTTTAATGATGGAATCGAATGCCTATTGAATAAAAAGCTTACTATAATTCTACTTCTGAAACCAGTGGTTGTACTTTTATTTTTTAATCTTAATCCCATTATATTAGTCTACATTTTAGGTAATTTATTATTCTCTTGACATTATGCTTTATTAGGTGCTATTGCTCTCGAAACCCTTTACTTACCGACTAATGTATGTATGAGGTATATGAATTCATCGTGTTGTTTCTATGGATTACATGTTCTAATTATGTCTACTGCATTTTTTTGTGAAGGTATAATGCCAGGTGGATCCGTAGCTCGACGTCTTCTTCAAAGAAGAACTTACTCGAACCAGCCAAGTAATTTTTCCACATCTAATCCTCAACATAGCGGTGGCCCACCAAATGAAGAAGAGTTAGAGAGGACGAACAATGTTGATGGAGAAGAAGAAGTTGAAGAAGATTCCGAAATAATTCCTACCGAGGGTTACAATCCTGCTATTGAACCGGTCACAAAGAAACCTCCGTTGGAATGGAAAGGAAATTGGTAATATTTTTTTATGTTAGTTCTCAATACTTATTTTAATATAGATAATTGATGATATTGTTTAATTCAACACTGGTTTTTTTGTAGTTTTCTCAACCAAAAGGCCTCGCGTATAATTGGAGATATATGGTCCAGACGTTTCACGGGACCATGGTATGAATTTAAGTTGGTACCTCAAGAAATGAGAATCGTACTATTTGATGAATTCAAGGTATATTTCTTTAACCATTTATTGTTTTTCCACGACAGAAATTATAATGTTATTTATATTATTGTAATTTTACATGAGTGTGTTAAATTTCAACAAGTTTAAGTTTTAAAGAATTCAACAATGTCACCTTTACGTATAATTAAGTTCTGTTATATGTATGAACTCTTGTTCTTTTAATCTTATTTTTTAAGTTAATTTTCTTTTTTCCGCTCAGAACAGATTTTGCAAAGGTACAATAGTTTAAAAACATGCAGGACCCAGGAAGTCTAATATTATTCTTTCATGATATTGCATACTCTTGTAGTCAATGATCACCAATATCGAGGGAAATTGGAGAAAAAAAGCCATCTTAAAAGCAATATGTTCTGGTTTTAAGGAAACTACCGAACCAGCTCCTTGTTTAAATAATGATATACAAACTAATGAATGTCTCCATGATAATGGTGGATGCTGGCAAGATAAATCTGCCAACATTACCACTTGCAAGGACACTATTCGTGGTACAGTTTGTGAATGCCCGTTTTTTAATGGTGTGCAATTTAAGGGAGATGGGTAGAATACCTGTGAAGCAAATGGTCCTGGGCGGTGTAAAATTAATAGTGGTGGATGTTGGCATGGTAGTCACGACGGGCGTAACTATTCTGCATTTCAGGAAGTTGGAAACCAATAATGCAAATGTCCTCCTGGGCTTATAGATGTCGATGAATGCAAGGAAAAGATAGGTTGTCAATGCCCTGGATGTAGTTGCAAAAACACATGGGGAGATGACCAATGCAAGTGCAGCGGGGATCAGTTATACTTCAAGGAACATGACAGTTGCATAAGTAAAAGAGCAACAGAGGCAAATGCAACATCTGCTGCTGTCTAGGCTATTGTAATTGCCTTGGCCCTTGCTGGTATCGGGGCCTATATTGTTTACAAGTATAGATTAAGTTCTTACATGGATTCAGAAATCAGAGCTATTTTGTCTCAATACATGGTTAATTTAAATTTCTGCAATTTTGTGCCTGGTTTTACTTGTATCTCAGTAATTCATATAACTACGCTTCTGATAGACATAAATCTTCTTAAACCGGTGATACCTTTTATTTAACTGATTCCAGACACATTGGAAATCAGTTTACTCAATTCATGTAACGGTCGTACGTCAGACTTGAACAATTTAGCATTATTTATTTTCAGATTTGTCTGCATGAAGAAAAGATTATAATTTAATTAAACAGTAATATTGACCAAATCATCCAACAAAATGACAATGGGACAGTTTTATTAGTCGTGTAGTACTCTCATATATTGTGTATTTCCCAAGTGTAACAAGATCTTTTATGCAGAAACATTTCTCATATGATGAAACTCATGAACCGACGATTCGAAGAATATGGGAGGCTACAACAAAAGAAAATTTGAAGAAAAAACTAAACCGTGCACGTGAAGCAGCAAAAAGAGCTAATAAGACGACTAATATTTCGGAATGTAAGGACTGCCCACCAGTTTGGATTCCTCCCGATATATGGAACCAGATGATTGATGTCCGCTGGGCGAAAGAGCAGTTTGAGAAAAGAAGAGAAGTAATGCGAAAGAATCGCTTGACGACGAAAGAAGGGACTTATACCCGTCATTGTGCCGGTTCTGTTTCAATTGCCTCGCATAATGAACAAATTGTAAGTCAAATATTTTCAGATAATTTTTCATCTAGTAAACCATTAACCATGCTAGTTAAAGTACGTTAGTATGTATACACACACACATATACACATGAAGTATGTTATCATTTTGATTTTGCTGTAAATTTAACAGATCATTGCAGCCTCAGCAACAATTGTCAATTGATGCAATTCGTGGCTGTTGGTGAGTTGCAATTTGCAACTGCTACTATGGCAGCAATTTATCGGTATCATGACACCCAAATTAGGGCTGATTTAAATTCACCTGCTGCTATCCTCATCAACACACAAAATTCAAGGGCAATTTTAGAATAATAAAACAAACGAATACACCCACACACACAGAGTTTTTTTGAAAACGATACACACAATTACGTGTATGAAATAAAGTCATACCCTGCATGTCAAAAGGTTTAGAATGTAGTATGTTCTCATTATATAATCTATAAACTGAAGAAACTTAGCATCATATATGTGAACTCCTAGCAACTCAGTGTCTAATTATATAGGCACAACAACTTAGAGGTAACTAGTACACAAAATTTTCTAGTAATGTTATCATTTACCATAAATTTTTAATATTCATGTAATGAATGCAGAAAGCTGTAACAGGGAAGGAACCAACGTTTCATGAGGCATTTCGATATTGGCATGTTTTGAAAGACCCGTCTAACTCCTCAAAAAATACCAAAAAAATATGTAGGCGCAGTAGATATGTGGACAACAAATCTGCAAAGACAATGGTAATTGTTTTATTTAATTTAAGTAGTTAGTATGTTTGCAGTATTTAATAGACGTCCCCTCGGTCACTAGCTGATCAAAATTTAATGACGACGAATACTTCCTTATATAGTGTTCGTTATAGCGGCGACGGATACTTCCGTATCGGATGCGAAGACAACAAAGAAATTCCCTTTCAGAACTACGGAAAATATAATATCAACACAATATGGGGATGAATGTTTTCTTTGTCATAGTAGCAACAGCCATTGCCAATATCAATAGTGTTGTTAAACTTTAAATAATATGGTCGTAAGCTGTTCGGTTTTTTTGTCTCTGATGATTTGAAAGTTGGAGCTTATTGAATATTGTTCCTTTGCAAAGCAAAGAATTTTTTTTTGTAGTATTTAATGATTTTTTTTTAATTACTCAGGAGAATTATATCAAGAAAAAGGCTGAGTCTGAGGAAGCAATGGATGTTTTCAATCCACAACATTGGTGGATTAGTCAGGTGGACTGACAAAAGGAAAGATTTATGGAGCACCTCATGTAGATATTAATATATTACATGGAGGTTCTTAGTCTTCTTCAGCCAGTGCTCATCAGGGATGTGCTTCTGCTTCCATTTCATCTACCCAGCCAATACATTCGCAGTTTCCATTGGAAGAAATTGTTCAACGGTATGAGCTTTAAATATCAAATTTACAATCAATGTTTAATTTTTCTGTGGTTATCTAATTCTAATTCATATATTATGTTTAAATAGAGTATTGGATAGATTGAAGCAGTCCACTGATATACCTATGCAGACCACTGCACAACCAACCACTGCACAACAGACCACTGCACAACCAACCACTGATCATGTCGTAACGTCCTCTCAACCAACTATGCCAACATCACCTTATGTTTCTGATCAGTCCAACATGCCTACACAGGCTACCATGCCTACACAGTTACAACAAATGGGGTTTTCTAGTACATTTCCTCATTTAACAGGTTCGTATACTTTTATTCACAATTTCTATTATTCATTATGGCTTTTTGCGTAATTTACGTGAGATGTTCCACTCTCTACAAAGTTGAACTTATGTATGCTTATCAAAATTTGATAGTGGAAAATGAGGCTAGTTGTTTTGTACGAGTACATAAATAGAACAAACCTTCAATGTAAACTTTTAATGGGGTTAGGGCTCCGCCTCCTTTCTTCTTCTAGATCCCTTTCCTCTCGTTTATCCGTCACTTCCCCCTTTGCCTCATAAATTTTCCTCCGCTCTTAACTCTCTCGATCCACTTTTTCTAAATTTTTTTTTTCAATTCTGTCTTTTTTTTCTGCCTTTGCTCCAGTTATTTTTTTCCTATTGCCATGGCATGTACATCCTGCATTATACTCATGCCCCCTCCATGCGCAATCTAGATCTGCCATGTGCGTCACTGTCTTTGTAATTCCTATCATCCTTGAGTTCCCCTATTGATTTCCACTACTTGACATTTCCTCGTTTGCGTTTTTACCTTTGCCCTTACCATTCAAGCAATCCATCCCCCTCCATATGCTAATTTCTATAACTGGAGGCAAATCTTTTGAGTTTTTCATGGGTGGTTGTCGGGTTTTGATTTTGATGAGTGCGGGTTGTCGTTTGGATAGCTGTTAGTTGTTGGGTGTATCATCTTCTGATAGGGGTATGGGTGATGGTTGAGGCTGTAGTTTCATGCTCACGGTTGCTATAGGTAGTGTGTTAAGGCGAGTGATTTCCATGTGGACGCTTTTTTTCCATGGTTACATAATCTGAGAAGAAAGCATCGTCATTGTTCAGCTGTGCTTTTTTGAATTAACTACCTTTATCCATACTCAGAGTTTCTTAAATTATAGTTAATGTGGAAGTATCTTTTCCGTTTTCCAAAAAGATCCCACTTAATATACCTGCATGACAACTGCTGTCAATCTAATCCTTTGTTGTGTTTGTTTTCAAGTTGTTTTTGAATTGACTTTGAACAATCTCTTGGGTTAGGAACTTGCTAGAGATTTTGAATTGTCCAAACTCATGTTTTATGTGTGTCATCATTTGCTGTTTTGGTACTGTGAGAATTTCGTATTTCATGGCTGTCTAAAAGCCATTCCCAATTATTCATCCATATCCTTCCCAATTATTGCTTTTTGCCTCCATAACATTCCCAA
>JASFAX010007270.1:0-26526 GCA_030737875.1 Allium sativum
ACACAATGGAATATGTTTCGAAGGCCCATTCGAATGTTTCAGTCAGTTTTCCATCAAATTAAAATATAAAACATTCAGTATTTAATTTGAACGTACATTTCAATTTGCCAGGGCCATAAACTGATTCGAAAAATTCCAGAAAAATAAACCTAGCTATGTTTTGACAATACGGTCCTAACAAAACTAGTTTCGTCGAATTTTGAGACAGTTTGCAAAAAGGCCCATTTCTGGTCGATCCAATTTAAATTTAATTGACCAAAACACGTTTTCTTTTGCCACGCTCACATACTAGCTTCAAAAATTATGAAATTTGAAACCTAGCTATAACTTCACATCCCGGATCCAACAAAAGTGGTCTCGTCGAATTCCGAGGTCGTATGCATAATGGTCAATTTCACGGGCTATATAAATTCCATAGCGACCTTTCTGAAAATTCATTCGGCCATAACTTTTGCTTTTCGTTATGAAAATTCGATTTTTCAGATTCGTTAGAAAGGTATTCACTAACAGATTTAAATATTTTTGGTTTCATTAAAATCCGTTTTGTTTTGCACCCGGTACAGCCCGACAAAGTTTGGATTCAATTTTTGAAACTACAGCGCCATTTCAGGCCTTGTTTATAATTATAATTAATTATATTCGTTTTCAATTGTCGATTCAACTCACTTTTCATTTCCATTATTTAAAAAATTTATTTTAAATATTTAAAATCCATTATTTTAACCAATTTAAAAAATTTAAATTGGTTCAGCTTTTCTGGGTCGTTACAATTTATTTCGAAGTTATGTATCTATTATATATTGTTCGTTCCGCTGTGAGATTCGTGTTACTCTGATGTTGTATGTTCTTCTTATTCTATTCTAAGTTTCTATCTTATCTATTCTCACCCTCTTATTTCTTTCATGGACTATCCTGTATTTCCAATGCTTGAATAGTAGACATTGAGTTTATGTCGATAACCAAGGTCGCGAAAACCTGGGTCGTTACACAGGGCTTTAACACCGAACGAACACACTCGCACTCACGAATATTTGCAAATCTGGAGTTTTAAGGCTCAACGAAGGGGAAAAGGGGGCATAGGGGCACAGGTTGGAGGTGGCACCCACGTTGGAGGATTGTAGGGTGAAGGCATAGGCTGGTGGGGGTCTTACGTGGGGGAGAAGGAGCTTAAGGGGAGGAAAGTAATGATTTTGAGGGGCTTAAGTGCTAAATTGGTGCAAATATGGTTATTTATGTTTTTAGGGAAGAGATGGGGCTCACGGCAGTGGAGGGAGGGGTTGAGGCTAGCGGGGAAGGTTGACGGGGAGGTGGGTAGCAGACACATATAGTCAGGTGGTAGCGGCGGCAAGGGTGGCGGCCATGGGATCAAGAGGAAGGAGGTTAATGTGATAAGGAAAAAAATGAAAAGAAGAAAGGAGAAGAAAGAAAGGAGGAAGGGTTTTATGCAAATAGAGCTTGACCCAGATTGCTAAGGTGTCAGCAAGGGGAAGAAGTTAACAAAAACACCTGGGCTTTCTAATCCGTTGAACCCTCATTTGGTGTTATTAGAGTTAGGTTGTTAATTTAATCGTTCAAGTATCTTTGTTCAGCTTCAGTTCTTTTGATCGTGTGATCAAACGACAAATCCATTTTACACAAAAAATTTGAATCCTAGCATAAAACGTAATTCCGGATCCAAAGGGAAAGGTCTCGTTCAATTCAAAGTTCGTTTTACCCTCCATTTTATTTTTCGATCGCGTTTCCGCTTAATTTCGATGGGTTGTCCTGGTATGCATTTAATTCTCGCACGCTCACATATTAACTTCAAACATTATGAAATTTGGAATCTACCTTTTTCAACATTACGGATCCGACAAAATTGGTCTTGTCGAATTCTGAGATCGTATGAAAAAAATTCTTTTGTAAACTATCGAATTCAGCATTAAATCATCGAATTTTCAAAATTGGTAGTAAATTCTCATGAAATTAAATTAAAAATAATTTTTAACTTGGTTTTAAAATTCTGGTCATTACAGTTTACCCAATTAAAAGAACTTCGTCCTCGAAATTAGATGAAAGCAAAGTTGAAATAGAAATGATAAAATAGATATAAGTTTACCTCTCACAGAAGAGTTACTCAGAGATATTCACCCTGCACCTGGGATAATCCTTTTTGATGCTATCCTTAGTATCCCATGTATAGTCTCTAGGATCTCCGCTCCACTGTACTTTGACAAAGTTCACCCATTTATTTCTCTGTACTCTTGTTTCTCTGCCAATTATCTTTAGGGTCTCTCTTCGTATTGCCAAACTCGGGGTGATTTATAAATCCTACTTTGTTGATTCATCAACAATCAAATCAGGATCGTGCACATACTTTTGGAGATGAGAAACGTGAAATACATCATGCACTTCAGTTAACCAATCTGGTAACTAGATCCTGTATACCAGAGTATCAATCTTCTCCAACATCGAGAATGGACCAATATATTTAGGTGATAACTTTCCCGTCTTCCCGAACTGGATCACTCCTCTCAACAGAGAAACTTTCAAATATACTTGATCACCAATAGAAAATTCTGAATCTCTCCTTCTAGAATCTACATAACTTTTCAATCGGCTTTGAGCCCTTTTATCCTTTTCTTAATGAAGTCCACTTTATTTACGGCTTCTCGGATCATATCTAGACCCAACACTAGCCGATTACTAGGTTCTATCCAACATGTAAGAGATCTGCAAGGTCGACCACACAATGCTTCGAATGGTGACATCTTTTAACTAGCTTGGAAGCTGTTATTATATGAGAACTCTACCAGATGAAAATGATCATCCCATGGTCCTCCAAAATCAAGGATACATGCTCTCAAGCGATCTTCCAAAACTTGATTCACCCTTTTAGTCTGACCATCTATCTGAGGATGATAAGAAGTGCTAAGATTCAACTTTGTCCCTAACTCAGACTGAAATGCCTCCCATAACTTACTGGTGAAGATCGAATATCAATCACTGACAATGTTGTTGGTGCCCTCATGCAATCAAACAATTTCTTTTACATACATCTGAGCAAGACTCTGAGCTGTTCTATTTGCTTTTACTAGAAGAAAATAGGCACTCTTCATCAAATGGTCTACAATAACCCAGATACTTTCATTACCCTTCTTGGTTCTTGGCAATCCATCAATGTAATCCATCGATATTTGGTCTCTCTTCCATTTCGGAATCTCTAATGGTTGTAATAACCCAACGACCTTCTGTTGATCACTCTTAACTTGTGGCAAGTTGGACACCTGCTAACATATATCGAGATATCTCTTTTCATAGACTTCTACCAAAATGTGTGTTTCAAATCTCGAAACATTTTCTGTACCCTTGGATGAATACTGAGCTTAGACTTGTGACACTCATCCAATACCTCTCTACTTTGCTCTAGAACATCTGGAATGCAAATCCGTCCTTTCAATATCAGAACTCATTTATTATCAATCTGGAAGTTCAAGACTTCACGCTTCTGAATTCTCTTTCTAATCTTCTGAATAAACTCATTATCTTCCTGTAAAACAGAAATCTTTTCTATTAACGAAGGTGTAATAATCAGATTAGAAATAATCGCGTTCTTTCTACTCAACGCATTTGCCACAACATTGACCTTTGCTAAAGTATACATAATATCTAAATCATATGCCACTAGAAACTCCAACCAACATTGTTGCCTCATATTCAGATCCTTCTAAGTGAATAAATACTTCAAAGATTTATGATCTGTATACAGCTCAAACTTCTCACCCAACTGGTAATGCCTCCAAATCTTTAAGGCAAATACCACAACTAGCAATTCCAAGTCATGAGTGGTGTACCTTTTCTCATGTGGCTTTAACTGTCGACTTGCATATATAAGTAATCACTTTGCCTCTTTGCATCAAAACCGCACCAACTCCTTCCATAGAAGCATCAATATAGACGGTCAAACCTTGATTACCATCTATAATCGTCAACACTAGTGTAGTAGTTAATCTCTCTTTCAGCTCTTGGAAAGTTACTTCACATTCTGACAACCAAATAAACTTAGCTTGCTTTTTAGTCATCTTCGTCAAAGGACTATATAACTTTGAAAAATCTTTCTCAAACATCCGATAATAACTTATCAATCCAAGGAAACTTCTAACTTCAGTAGGAAAACCTTGGTCGCTTCCAATCTTGAATGGCAGCAATCTTACTCGGATCTACCGAGATTCCTTCCTTTGATACCAGTTGTCCAAGGAACTTAACTTCCTCTTTCCAGAATTGGCACTTAGAAAACTTGGCTTTTAATATATTCCTTCTCAGAATCTCCAACACTTGTTTCAAATGTCTTTTGTGCTCTCCTACTATCTTCGAGAAGATCAAGATATCACCAATAAAGACTAGTACATACTTATTCAACCTTCTTGGAATACCCAATTCATAAAATCTACGAAATACGCAGGAGCATTGCATAATCCAAAAGGCATTACTAACCATTCATAAAATTAATCTGGTCCCCTGAAAGCTGTCAAAGGAACACGCTCTTCCGCAATTCTTAGTTGATGAACACTTGTAGCTAGGTCCATCTTCGAGAATACATGGGCTCAATTTAAACGATCCAACAGATCATTCATGTGGAAAAGGGGATACTTATTATTAAGTGTTTGTTTTTTGAGGTCTCGGTAATCCATAGATAACCTGAGGGTATCGTCTGACTTTGGAACAAACACCATTGCTGCTCCCCAACTCGAGAAACAAGGCCTGATCAGGCCTTTCTACAAAAGTTGTCGCATTTGATTGCTCTTCTTTCTCCTTCAACGTCATCCTCCGAATTGGATGCACAAGTGGCCTCACATTCGAAACTAGATCAATCCTGAAATCAATCTCTCTTCATGAAGGAAGGCTATCAACTTCTTCAAACACATCCGCATAATCCTTTACAACAAGGATATTTTCTATAGAAGTAGGGGAAATATTAAGAGCATACCAAAATTCCTTTCTATCTGTACTCAAACCTTCGAAAGGTATGGTTATGAAATTTCCAAATTTGGTTTTAGCTTTAACAATCCTATCAGCGCATATAACTTCAGCTGCATATTTGGTCAACCAATCCAATCCAATTATAACATCAAACTCAATAAAATTCATGACAATCAAGTTGAAGGAAAACTGGTAGTGGGAATAAGAGATGGACACTCTACAATATAAACAAAGATCGAGGGAACCTCCTATAGGATTGTTAACACTAATGGGTTCTTCAAGATATCTTAGTTTTAGATTCAGTTTCTTAACCATCTTACTTGAAATAAAACTTCATGACACGCCTGTATCAAATAATACTTTAACATGCATATCTCTAATGGTAAGCGTACCTTCCAACACATCTGGCCTTCCCCAGCCAGTAGAAGTTGTTTATGTATCTGCTCCACTATAGACGTGAGCAACCTCGGTCTTCTTCAACAATGGGAATTGTGGCTTAGTGTGCCCCTTCTTTTGGCAATTATAACATTGTTTCCTCAATTTTCTTCCTCGACCTCATAGGAGCTTTACAATCCTTTATCAAATTTCCTGGCTTACGGCAGTTGTAACATGTAACACCCTTCGATTGTTCATGTAACGACCCTGGAATTTCAGCAATTTAAAATAGAAATTTATTAAGGATTTCATGAATAAGCAACTATTTTATACTTGGATTCAAGATTAAAAATCAAAGTTTATTAGTTTGAATAAGAATTAAATTTGATATTAAATTTCAGACTGGCTAATCGAAAATTAAATATTTACTTTTAACTAGTCGATAATAAACTTGATTGATATTGAATGGGATTTGAAATACGACTGAAGAATATAAATTTTTGGATTTGAAATAAACCTTATTCAACGTTAAATGAATTGGAGTTTTTATTGGATAAATATACGAAAGGCTTGTATATGTGTGTATTTGTAAAGAAATGGAATTCAACATTTTGAATCTGGAAGTGAACGTAGTAGTTGATAAATGAACGGAATAAAATTGGTTAACTGATAAATAATTTAAAAAAATTTAACATCGTATATAAACATAGTCAAATTACAACCGACCTAGTTTTATTGGGTTCGGAACACGAAGATTAAGAAGTATGTATAATTTTTATCACGTTCGGAGATTGTGTTGGCGGTGCGAATTTAAAGCGGTTCAGGGTATCCGCGGTAGAAATTAATATTAAATTAGACTCAGATATAACCTACCCTAAATAAGAAATGTGCAGACCTACCCTGTAACATGCAACTAACCTAAACCCTATTTGAAATTACGTTGATCTTATCCCAAAACTTTCTCTTCTTTAAAAATCAGTGTGTCGCCATTTTCTTCAGTAGAAAAAAATTCGTTCCTTTTTCTTATTATAACGGCCTCCACCGAAACTAATTCTTCTTTCCCCAAATCAAATCAAATCTCGAAAACCAAATCGGCAGCAACCCCTTCACCAACTTCGATGTTCCCTTCAGTTCATCACCTCCGTTTCAAGCATCAGCCATCAATGTTGTTTCAATAGCCTCACGCCCGAGATCCGTGATGGCATCCACTACTTAAGTTGCCACTGTTATCCTTAGTATCCGCAACCAGCACGTGCACTAGCTGAAATCACTACTGCCATCACTGAAGGTGAGTATTCACTCACGATTGATCATTTATTCAAGTTTATTAACCTCTGGAATCTGACCAAATAAAATAGTTAACCTTTGATTCCTTAAATTGCTTACCCATATCATGTTCTCGTGTTTCCATCTTGGCTGCCTTATCGATTGTTACTACTGGAATATCAATTTGGTACTTTTTCGATGTGAGAACCTGAGTTATTTGGTGCTTGATGTTTAATGATTTTCTTATGCACCACTGTTTATTTACCTGAACCTATACCTGGATTATATCTTTGTCACATTCGCATGGGGCTTTGTTGGATAAATTGATAAATGTTGTCTTAATCAATAAACTTGAACCATTCATTATTGTTGTCGGACCTTGCTTTGAATCATTAACCTACGGTTACTGTTGTTGTTTTTTAGAAATTAAACCATGCTTTGTCAAACCTGGTTATATTGTGAAAAAGAAATTAAATTCATTTTTACTAGGACGTTGTTTAGTCAATGGATTTATGACTTACTGTGCAGTAATGTAACCCGGATTTGTTTTTGAAATGGGTAGACTATAATGAAAGATTAACCATTCAATGAAATGGAAATAGCTAATCTGATTATTTGTTGATAATTGATTCAGACTCCTATCCACACTCTAGGCAAATGTAGAAATGTTTGCTTAGATTAGTTCTTTATTATTTTAATGTAAGACTGGGTTCCCTTTTTACATATGGACAAAAGAATAAGTGCCTGTAATAATCACTATACTCATCTAGGACGCATGTAATTGTAATATTCCGGAACATTACTGGACGAAATAAATGCATGATATATGCATATGAATAGCATCTCTTTATTATGCCTTCCTAACCCCATGAAAGTAGTCATTTCTTTTATACACGAAATTTATAACAATTTGGGAAATTACATGGTTTTGCAAGCTAACCTACACTATAGTGCCTTGGTACTGGTAACTTCATATACACCGTGCCATGAGCTTGATTACCCAGCTGTTAAATTACAATATGGTCATGAGCCGAAACTATAAGTAGTTATTTAATATTTTGACCACCATGCATTTGTTTTGGGTTGCTATGACTGTTGCCTTATCAGAGTTACATCGGTTCTTGTTGCCTGTACATGAAGTCCTTAGTATTGCCTAAACCTGACCTATTACTTGTTGTCATTAGCATTGTACGTGTGATCTTGATAATGCCTTCCTACTGGGCCTATGGTAGTCTCACAAGTGTGCATTTTTTTAATTTTCATTCTTGATGCACTAGTGTAAAGAAATGGTATCGTTATGGTTGAAATTATTCGCTACAGTACAATATATTAGAACTCACGTGTGTGTATATAGTGTATGCTGTTTTTAGATTTAAGTACATTGCATCATTGCTCTTGGTCTTTTCCATGACCATGTGTAACACACCGTATTTTAACACTAAAGAGGATAAATAAAAAAAATTAATTTAATATTTAGAATTAAGGGAAATGGACTACGTCATTGTGTCCATCTCGAAAATATGGTCAAGATAGACACCTAGTTTGCGTAAAACGGATAACGTATGAAGAAGTTATGAACAGTAGAAGTTTGACGATGAAAGCAGGAACAACTAGCGCACTTGACAAGTGCGCCAAGGTATTTTTACACTGGCGCACCTGTAAAGTGCGCCCTTATTAGTTTTTGGGCATCCGGACCTCTTCAAGTGGGTGTCGACCCATGGTCCGACCCCCTTTGGGCTGACATGGCAGGTCGAATTCTAGAGGCTGGCAGCTATATATATAGCTCCATTTCTCTTGTTTTCTACACTGAAAATGATAGAGGCTTAGATGATGTCGGTGCCTGAACTGAATCAAAACTCTTTCTTCTTCTGCAATCCAATTAATCAAGTTTAGAGATTCAAGTGTTTCAAGTGTAGATCTGAGATCCAAACTTCACTTTTCTCCTCCTATTCTTCTAGATCCGATCATTGTGAGTTCAAGTTACCTTTAGAATTGAATAATTAAAAGTAAGACATGATATGACTGTAATTCGGGTATATGCTTAGGATTGAGTCATATAAGATCTATTGTAATTTGTGAATCTATGAAATTCTGAATTAACTATGATTTGGATCTTAACTGTTATCATTTTAGATCTACTTTTGATTATATATCCTATTTTATTTAGATCATTTTGTACCTATCATGTTGTAGCAAATTTGGATCTTAACTGTTATCATGTTAGATCTACTTTTGATTATAGATCCAATTCTATTTAGATCATTTTGTACCTATCATGTTGTAGTTGATTTGGATCTTAACCGCTATCATGTCAAATCTACATTTGATTATGGATTTAATTCTTTTAGATCATTTTGTACCTATCATGTTGTGGTTATTTTGGATCTTAACCTTATTTATGTCAGATCTAATTTTGATTATAGATCTAATCCAGTTTTTAGATCATTTGGTACTTATCATGTTGTGGTTATTTTGGATCTATCATTAGTTGGACATGTTTCAGATTTATATCTAAACTTTCACCTAATTGTCATGACAAGTCTACTTTGGTTTCACTGTTTAAATTACCTTGTTCCTATCATATTGCGGTTAAATAGGATCTATTATTAGTTTGACATCTAAATTATTATTTATATCTTATCATGCCAGTTATGACATCCCTATTATGTTAAGATTGGTTCTAATATCACTTGTTCACTAAATCCATTCATATATGTCCATCTTATCATTATGTCGTTATATGATTATGCCACCACATGCTTATGTCAATCTTGTTAGAATAATCATTTCTGTCACCCTGTCCCTTTTATTTTAGCCTGGCTACTTTGTAGCCTAGGCATGATGTTAAATTATGTGAATACGTTAAAATGAGAACGAGGAGAAAAACGGTATAAATTAGGAACAATTTGTAAATGGAAATTTCGGCATAACTTAATGTTTATAAACATGAATTTGGGCATATAATTAATTATGAACATAACTGGGGAAAAAAGAGGCATGGGCACCTATAAAGACATAGGTATAATTAATTAATAATTGAAATGCCTAGGATTACAGTAACTAGAAAATGTAATGGCACTTATGAACGAGGTTAGATTGCACTTGCGGTTGAAGTCTGCCCAGAACCGACCGGCATATCCAGCGACCGCAAGTGGTGAATCTAATGTGAGAGGTCTAAGTGCACAAATATGAGAAGTGCTATGACACGAGGTTAAGCCCGACTTGTGGAAGAAGTCTGCCCGGAACCGACAGGTATATCCAGCGTCCACAAGTTGTAGGCCTAATATGGGAGGTCTAGCACATTTTAACCATAATTGAATATGGTAATAAAGAAGAAAACTTAACCTAGTTGAATCCATAAGGATTGTGTGAGCCTGTTGAATCTGTGGGGTTAAGTAAACCTATTAAGTATGTGGGTTGAAGTAAACCTGTTAAATCTATGGGGTTGAGTAAACCTGTTAAATCTATAAGGTTATACGAACCTATCAATTTAGAAACTTAACCTTTGAATATGTTGGGGTTATATTGACCCGTTAACTTGTAAAGTTTAACCCGTAAATCTATAGGGGGTTATGTGAATATGTTAAATTTGTTAGGCATAACCTGTAAAAATCCTAGTTAGTTGGGACACAAGATCTGTAAGGCTTGGCTTGTGTCATCTGTTGTGTGGGACCGATATTAGTCAGTAACCCATTCTGGTATTGAAGGGGCACCCCGCACTAGGTAAAGGTCAGAGCACGCTTACTGAACTGATTATAAGAGGTTCATCTGAGAGGAGGTGTGTACTGGCGCGTTCCAACGGACTCATGTGCGTGCATGAGTACGACCTGCATCTGGGAAAATAAGCCATTGTAGCACCAGTAAATAGGTCCGTGTCCTTATGTACGGTGCCACTTTAGGAAGTAATACACCCTACTGTGGGGCCGACACAGGGTATTTACGGAATAGGGAGTCGATCGATTGGGGATTTGTAAATAGGGTACATCTTTTCCTTTCTATTTCTGTGGGGTACCTGTGTTTCTATCTGGGCTAACACCCGTTATATTTTATTAGATACCAGCTAATTTCATGGGGTTAAAACCCGTTACTAGAGTACACCTAAAACTACCATTGTATTTCTGTTGGGATCATACTGTTTCTGTTAAGCAATTAGGGAGTATGTAATCCTATTACATATCTGTTATGCTAGTATTGGTGCAGAGAAATCTCTAGAAGCACAATATACTCTATCATGTTTACCTCGTCATACTTGATGTTATCTTTCTTGTCCATCTTATATGCCTGTCATGATACTTTTACTTATTTACTTGCTAAAAGTAACTGGACTCGCCAGACTTTATGTCTAACCCTTTTTGTTTCCTCTACTTTCTCCCCTCCTCCCCCCAGGTTCGTAGTGTGAGAATTCTCAGGCTTAGTCAGGACTCGGTTATCATCTTGCTTGGAGCATCTTTTGAAGTACTGCTTAGTTTCTATCTTTAGCTACTATGGCTTTGTCTCTTTTGGCGAATTATGCTTTTTATGTGTTTTCTGTGCTCTGATGGTACAAGACAGAAGTTTTATATTATTGTAATGGGTTTTATGTAGTTTCAGACTTATGGTATTTTGGACCACGATGTTACGATTTATGTTTGAAATAAAATTTTAAATTCCGCTATTGCTTTTATATATGTCTTGTAATATTTCTGTTTCTGTTTACCTATAACGCTTCATAAAACTTAATTCATTCCCTTAGTGAGTGACATTAACGGACGTGTGGTGTCACACTTGGTATCAGAGCTGAAGGTTACCAGATTGGATAAAATATTTTGAAAATTATTTTCAAAAAGATTTTAAAAGAAAACATTTTCAAAAGAAAAGTCTGCTTTGAAAAGCATATTCCCTAAAGCCATATGTAATATCTTTCGATTCTTTGTTTGAATCCCTTTTTCCTTTTCTTTTCATCATGTCTGGGGAACCCAATATTCCTGAGGGAATTACGATACCAGATCGGTTCTATAGGTATCTAGAGGCTACGGCACATGCCGGTGCTTCAACTGCAGTGAAATTGGACACTATACTAAGGAGTGCCCGAAGAAGTAAGGTGTAACGATACGGATTTTGCCCGAACCTAATCGATCGCAAAATCGACTAAGACCGTTCAAAACCCGAATACGTTAACTTTGGGCATACAACACATTAGAACAATAACAGAAGACTTTTATAAACATTATAATAATGTTACATCAGAGTACAGAATATCAGTGTACATCGATAAATAATAATACAGCGGAAGATTAAATTACAATAAATGTAATACAAGGCAGCGGAACTAATAACACTAACACAGCGGAAGGCTACCAGTGCTCTGGACACAGCTTTAAGCTTCGATCCACAATCCTGCTCAAGAAATGAATATCTGCAAAAGAAGCTACTCGACTGCCCATGTGGAAAAGAGGGCACCCGAGTTTTGCAAGTGAAACAAACTACAGGTCAGTCATGGGACTGGTTTGAGAAATCTTACTTAACTTATCTAACAATGATAAGGCTAATCACAGGACCACGCCGCTAACGCGGAACGTGTTTACTCCATTGGATTGCCAGTGCATAAATAAAGTAAATCGTTAAACAACGCAAAGCTTTTTAGAAAAATGAAACCATTATAAGACTCAAGTCCCATCACACAATGCAACGCAAACCGGAGGATAGAGTTTTACCTTATAATGGTCAAAAATGCTTGATACGATAAAACCGATTTGATATTATTATTAGTGTATATATGTTTCAAAAACATTTCAATCATAATGTATCAATCATAGACGGCATAACTACCATATACTATGTCGCCATACTAATTATAGAATCAATACCGTATGGTGTCGTATTGGAAGTTGGATTTCCATCATGAACCAAGGCAAAAGATAGTCCTTACCGAATTCGAGACAATCTAGCCCATGTCTCAGGACAAGTACTCAGTCAAGCCCTTAGGAGCGCCAGGGCCGGTCCACACATATGTTAGTGGATTAGTTATGCCTGAGCAATACGTTTCCCCGCCCTATGGGGCGTAAATAGAGCCACTAGGGACTCATATAACTGAGGCGCCTCGCAATCCATCATCCATATAAGTAAAAATGCTAGGGCTTGTAAACACTGACACCACTTCTAGCTAGAAAGAAACGCATGTCCTCCTTGGGGTCCTTCTCCCGTTTCTGGTTCATATACCAGGGTGTGAGGCTCGCGAAGTTACGCTACACAAAGCTATGCCTAAAATGGGTTGTGCTCTGATCATCAACCACATGGTTCTGCTTTTCAACAAAAGCCTTGATCATTTGCATCTTAGCATGCCCCATTGTCAATCCATACTATACCATTGATTTATGCCGATATATAACATCTAAGCTCGTACGTCTCAGGGAAGGGTGTTATGCAAGAGAATAAATTCTCCGCCACCAACAGATATATATTTAGCAGAGATCAACGAATACAACATAAAGGAATACAACGTCAGACATACCATCCATTTACAAGTCCGTTCTGGGTCTGAACGAAACCGGAGACACCTTATTCCTCGTCCCATATGTCCAATACAGGAGTGAGGTGCTCGCATATCCGGTAGATCCCCAAGTACGTCTAGACGATCACCACTTATTACCTTGTCTTGGGATGCCCCCCAATCAAGACATCAGTAATCATCCAAACGATGTGAAGACCTCCGGTCTTCAACCACCGTCTTCATCTTCGACTTTTAATCGTAGTAGTATTTATTCAGAATGGGTTAAACCCGGTCTTTCTGAATAACTCGGTATTTTATAATCAAAATCAAGTGTTATAAAAACACATCAAATGACTCATCCCAATTCAAAATATATTTTTTAAAATAAATATTCACATTATTAGGGAAAGGTTCCCATCAATTTTATTAAAGATAATTTCTTTAAATTCATTCTTTAATCTTCTTCCTAATGATTCATTAAAACTCCAATTTGATTTTAATATCAAAAGTCATTACTTTATGATTATTCAACTTTAAGAAATTAATCTTGTCTTTAACTGGGTTAAAGAACTAATGTCATTTAAAAACATTATTCACGATAAACCCCAAAATCATCTTCCATTAAATATGGAATTTTCACAGAAATCAAATCAATATTTAATCGATATAAATTCCTGTATCAAACCATTAATATAAATGGAATAACGGAAAAGCCTTTTAAATTCCATATATATAGTAACGGTCTTCATCTACAGAAGCTCATCTCGATTATTACCAATCGAATTCCATTCAATTCCAATTTAATATATTAAATTTGGAAAACTTTACTTTAGAGAATTTCCAATTAAATCTTAATAAAAGATTTATAATTTCCAAATTATATTTTCACTTTTAATTGAGTTAAAGAATAAATGTCATTTAAAAACATAGTTCACAATAAACCCAATTTACCTTTCATTTTATTCCAATTATTAAATATAATTGAAAAAATCTAAAAGCTTAATTAAAAGATTTAATCTTTTCATACGGGGTTCAAGAACAGTGTTATTTAAGACACCGTTCACGACAAACCAAAAAATCCAATTTATTTTATTTAGTTCCAATTTAATATTAATTAATTGGGAAACTTCACTAAATCTTCATTAAAGATTTATTCTAGTTAATAACGAGTTCATTTCGATAAAAATATACTTTTTTTTTAAATATGGAATATTTCATCTTAAATCTTTCCAAATCAATTTTTATGATTTTACATAATTTTACCATATTTTTAATAATTTTATTAAGGCCCGTACAGTCGATTTCCATAAAGGGTCATCGAACTGCACTTACATCGACCTTTTCTGAAATTGATTTGGACATAAATCAAAATCTAACCGTTAGATTTCAAAACTCTTATATTCATTGGAAAATTCTTTTCGATACGAATCCAACGGTTCCGGTTTTAGGGGAATCCGACGGTCGGATCTCCCGTTACATCAATTTGAAGTTAATGGTCGAAATTCGCGAACGATCGCTGCGCGGCGCGTTCCATTCAGGCCATTATATATATAATATATTATATATCGTCGATTTCCTTTTTAAAACATATTTTATAAAATAATTATAAATTCATTTTAAAATGATTTTTAACTCCTTTTCAATTTTAAAGCAAAATTGAATATTCTATATTTTTATCATATTAAAATAATAATATTTCAAAATAATATATTTTGAAAACACTTCTTTTTATATTCATTTTAAAATGAAATAAATCGATCGATAAACCCGTTCGGGTTAGAAATGGCGTTTGCTACTTAACTCGGCTTCATATTTTTAAATTTTTGTATCCACCCAAAGATGGACATAAAAACTCCTACATTTATTCTTTACTAAATTTATTTTAAAATATTAGTTATTTTAAAAATATTCTTTATTTAAAATATTCTTCACTTTAAAATATTCTTTATATAGAAATTGTTCTCTATTTTAGAATATTCTTATATAAAAGATATTCTGAATCGGAATGCGACTCAATCAATTACCATAGAAATTCAGTCATATGGATTTCATACATTGCATATATTCAACGATAATGATAAACAATCATCAAATAATCCATTCACATCCAAAGTGAAGTTTATAACTATGTTAGCATTAAAATAAATAAATAACGCTCACTACAGACTGTCAATCCATCGATTGACAATTAATTAAATAATGGGACTAGTGTATGTCAAATATCATCCCATACCCGTGTGGGGTTTTCAAACAACAACAGTTTACATAAATAAATCAATGGTTAATAGATTTAACCAATTATAATTCGATTTGAATTATTTCTAATATCGCTAACATAACAATGATAACGTTTTAATCATTAACATATTTTTATGTTTCTAACTAATCATCATTTTAATCATTTCTACGTGCACTTCTAAATAAAATGACATCAATATTCTAACATGACATTTGTAAATAAAATGACATCTATATTCTAACATGGCTTTTATAAATAAAATGACATTTATATTCTACCATGGCATTTGTAATAAAATGACTTTTATATCCTAACATGACATTTATAATAAAATGACATTTATATTCTAACATGGCATTTATAAATAAAATGGCATTTATATTCTAACATGACATTTATAATAAAATGACATTTATATTCTAACATGGTATTTATAATAAAATGACATTTATATTCTAACATGGCATTTATAATAAAATGACATTTATATTCTAACATGGCATCTATAAATAAAATGACATTTTTTATTCTAATCAAACATTTATACAAAAATGACATTATTATTTCTAATATGACATTTCTAACCAATCGGCCTTTTTATTCTAAATACACATTTCTAATAAAGATGATCTTTTTATTCTAAATAATCATTTCTAATAAAGATGATCTTTTTATTCTAATAATCATTTCTAATAAAGATGATTATTTTACCTAACATGTCATTCTATGACAAAGATGATATTTTTATTCTAATGCAACATTTTATAACAAAAATGTTATTTTTATTCTAATGCAACATTTTATAACAAAAATGTTATTTCTTTTATAATGCAACATTTTATACTAAAAATGTTATTTCTTTTCTAATGTAACATTTTATAACAAGAGGTGTTATTCTAAGGTAACATTTTATACAAAATGTTATTTTATCCAATATCACATTTCTAATGTAATTGCATTTTTAAATTAGATAGACATTTCTAATGAAAATGACATGTTTAATTTAATGTAACATTTCTAGCAAAATTGAAATTTTTATTCTAACGTAACATTTATAGCAAAGTGATGTTTTTAATCTAAATAAACATTCCTAAACAAAGTGATGTTTTAAATCTAAATAATCATTTCTAAACAAAAAATTTATTCTAAATCTAATGTAACTTTTCTTAACAAAAATGTTATTTTAATCTTTCTTAATAAAAATGCTATTTTAATCTAATGACACATTTTATAAAAATGTTATTTTCCTCCAATGTCACATTTTATAACAAAAATGTTATTTTCTATTCTAGTGTAAGATTTTCAACAAAAATGTTATTTTTGTTTTCACAAAAATATTCTAACTAAAAATGTTATATTTTTACACAACATATTCTAACCAAAATGATATTTTTATTTCTAATATAACATTTCTAATCAAAATGACATTTTTAATCTAATATACCATTTCTAATCAAAATGACAGGTTTATTCTATTAAAACATTTCTACTTAAAATGACAATTTCATTCTCATGCAACATTTTATAACAAAAATGTTATTTTATACTCATACAACATTTTATAACAAAAATGTATTTTATCCTCATACAACATTTTATAACAAAAATGTATTTTATTTTCAATGCAACATTTCATACTAAAAATGTTATTTTTATCCAATGTAACATTTTATACTCTAAACTTCATGTTTAATCTAATGTAACATTTTAATAATAAGAATGTTATTTTCCCTTACGTAACATTTTACAACAAAATGTTTATTTACATTTTGTGTACAAATCTAACATAATATGACAATAAAAATGTTTATTTTAACTCAATAAAAATATGGTCTTATCTTGTCAATCCTAATTCAAATGAAAATGACAAATTTATTATGTCTATTTATTTCAACAAGAAGGTTATTTTTTTTGGCTATTTTATTACAACGCAATAATCCATCCAATCAATGAATCAACATAACAGCATAAATCAACCAATCTAAATTTCATACAACGCATATATTTAATATTACAACCACAATCAATATAAATATATATATAGATATATATATATATATTCTCCTATATATATATATTAAATTTATAACGAGAAATCTCACATTGATTTTGTCTGAAATTCCAAAGTGCTCTGTTTCATCTCTGGTTAGTTCCATGCTGTAGATCTTATCAAGACGATTTCAACGCAACTAAATCGTTTGATTTCGTTTCTGTATGAAGAAGTTATGATAATAATTACATTTCATTTCATAATTAAATATTTAATTAATAAATAATTCACTAATTACATTGATTATTCCCTAATCCTTCTCCTTCCTTCACAACGTCCTTCTTCCAGAAAGCGTTCAACCCATCGTTCACCTAGGGTTCACCCACCGCCACCACTCCAGACCTCCGGCCGCCAATCAGACTACCTCCCGACGTTCGCAGATCCATCCTCTGCCTCTACCCTGACAAGGCCCAACTCGCACGTGCGACAAGGGCAGGAAACGCCCCCAAACTCCGCCACTTCCTTGGCCAATTCCGGCCTCGCCAGTACCCAAAATCCGATCTTGACCATTGTAATTACAGATTAAAGGATGCTCTTCGATTTCGATTCTATATATTGCTGAAATTATTTCATGGATTGGATGAGATTTGAAGAAGAAGTCCGGAGTTTTTCAGCCATTGAACTGTAAATGGCGGCTACTAGTTTGTAGAATTAGGGTTTAGTGTATTTTATACTGTATATATACAGTATATTATATATTAATTAATTAATTAATTCTTTAATTAATAAAAAGGCCCGTTTATTCCTGCCTACCCCAAATCCAGCCCAACGAGAGTTGCCTGCAGCCAAATACCCCTATTCCGGACTCAATGGACTAGGCCCTGTCAGCCCGTTTGATCGTTTCGATCAGTTTTTATTATAATTTAAAATATAAATTAATGTATATTTAATTTAAACGTACATTTTAATTTACCGGGGTCACATAATGACTCTAAAAATCCCAGAAAACACATATCTAGCTATGTTTTGACGATACGGTCCTAACAAAACTAATTTCGTCGAATTTGGCGACCGTTTGAAAAATGACCATTTTCTGGTCGATTAAATTTGACTAAAACTGACAAAACACATTTTCTTTTGCCACGCTCACATATTAATTCCAAAAATTATGAAAATTGGAATCTAGCAATAATTTGACATTCCAGTTCCAACAAAAGTGGTTTCGTCGAAAACGGAGGTCATTTGAAAAATGGCTATTTTTAATATTAAAATATATATATAAATTCTATAGCGACTATTCTAAATATTAAACTGGACAAAACTTTTGATTCCCGCTATGAAATTTAAATTTTTCGGATTCGTTGGAAAGATAATTTTAAATAGATTTAAATATTTTTGGTTTCAGTAAAATCCGATTTATTTTGCACCTTGTATAGTCAGTCAAAGTTTAAATTCAAATTTTCAAACTACCGCGCTACTTCTAACTCCTTTTATAATTATAATAAATATATTCGTTCTAACTACGATTTAAATAAATTTTTAGTCGTTATTATTTAAAATAAATCATTTTAAATATTCAAAATCCATTAAAAATTGTTAAAATAAAATTTTAAATTGGTTCCAAAATTCCGGGTTGTTACATAAGGGCAGGACCAACGGGCAGGATCTTCTAGAGGGCAGTGCATGCTCTCATAGCTGGTGTACCGGATAGAGGTAGGAAAGTATCTGATGAAGGTTTGATTTTCTCTTTCCAATCATCCTGTTATAACTTTTTAATTCAGGTGCTTCGCATTCTTTTATATATGATTTTGTTATTAAGTCTCTGCACCTTAGTACTAGTATGGTTTTGGATCCCGTTGTCATCTCAAACCCCATTGGGGTACGGCTCACCTGTCTATGATTTTTCGAGGTTTGAGAATATCTATGTTAGGTGTCGAATTTGAATACGATGCATATATACTTGGTTGTATAGGATACTGTCTGATTCTAGGGTTGGATTGGTTAGCCATGTGTGGTCCCATTTTAGATTATTAGAGGAGGGTCGTTAAATTTCTGACTTGCCATAGGAAGACCCTCGAGATTTCTTGTGACCCTAAAGGGGTCCGTCATGCTTAGTTTCCTAGAATCTCTTGATGCAACTTTTGATGGTATGCAATCTGTACTAGTAGTTCATGAGTATTCAAATGTTTTGAAGGGGTTCGAGGCTTACCTCCGAGGCGCGTGATTGACTTTTGAATATACCTGGTGGACAATGCAAAGCCAGTTGCATTACCTGTGCGCCATATGTCTTCAAGGGAAAGGAGGGAGCTCAGCAAACAAGTAGGGGAGCTGCTTGAAAGGGTGTTGGTTAGGTGAAGCATATCAGAATAGGGTGCTTCATTTGTCTTTGCAACTAAGGCGTACAACTCTCTTCGCTTATATGTGGATATTCATGATGTTTTTCCACATTTCTTATTTACGGAAGTGTCTGCACGATATAGTAGAGGTAGTTGAGCCGAGCATGCTTGAAGAAATTGAGGTAGAATGGGAGGAGACAATTAGACGAGTTCCTTTCCATATTCTTGGATCAGAAGTAAAGAAGCTACGTAACCAAGAGGATGCAACTTGGGAGATCAAAGACAAGATTTTGCGCTTCATACCCTTTTATTTTCAAGGGAATGTTCTTAACCTCTCTTCCAAAAACATTTATTCGTGCTTGCTTCTATCATTTAAGTATATCATATTGATTGAATCTTCGACCTTTAAGTAGGAGTCCCATGAGTGTAAACATATGTTTGAAACATGTTATGTTTGATGGATGCAAGTGTTTGCTAGTGGTTGCTCGTGGACGCATATACACACACGTTAGGCACTAGATCGGCTCAATCACTTTCATACTACATACGGATGTGTGTGCATTTTTTTCTTTTAATGGATGAAAATGAATGTATCATCATATGGATGTTGCATTTGGACGGATGATTGTGCACCCATATAGAACTTACATGTTATACTTGGATTGTTGCATACATGTTGGACTCATGACACAGACATACATTGCATTAAGGAGGTCAATTGAATCAGTGGACTGCTTGATCTTTTGCATTAGTGTTGGGACATATACACACACCTTTGCATATGTTGATATAATCATTAGAAATTTTTAAGGACAATGGATGCCTGTGATTGGTGGATGAGTAGATGGATGATGGATGGTAGGATACATTCTTCTTAACTTGGAGATTTCGGGGACGAAATCCTTTGAAGTAAGGGAGAATGTAACACCCCGTATTTTAACACTAAAGAGGATAAATAAAAAATAATAACTAATTTAATATTCAGAATTAAGGGAAACGGACTACGTCATTGAATCCATCTCGAAATTCTGGTCAAGAAAGACACCGAGTTTGCGTAAAACGGATAACGTATGAAGAAGTTATGAACGGTAAAAGTTTGACGATGAAAGCAGGAACAACTGGAGCACTTGACAAGTGCGCCAAGGTATTTTTACACTGGCGCACCTGTAAAGTGCGCCCTTATTAGTTTTTGGGCATCCGGACCTCTTCAAGTGGGTGTCGACCCATGGGCCGACCCCCCTAGGGCTGACGTGGCAGGTCGAATTCTAGAGGCTGGCAGCTACATATATGGCTCCATTTCTTTTGTTTTCTACACAGAAAATGATGTAGGATAGATGCTGTCGGTGCCTGAACTGAATCAAATCTCTTTCTTCTTATGCAATCCAATTAATCAAGTTTAGAGATTCAAGTGTTTCAAGTGTAGATCTGAGATCCAAACTTCACTTTCCTCCTCCTATTCTTCTAGATCCGATCATTGTGAGTTCAAGTTACCTTCAGAATTGAATAAGTAAAAGTAAGACATGATATGACTGTAATTTGGGTATATGCTTAGGATTTAATCATATAAGATCTATTGTAATTTGTGAATCTATGAAATTCTGAATTAACTATGGTTTGGATCTTAACTATTATCATTTTAGATCTACTTTTGATTATAGATCTAATTCTATTTAGATCATTTTGTACCTATCATGTTGCAGTTGATTTGGATCTTACTCATTATAATGTTAGATCTACTTTTGATTATAGATCTAATTCTATTTAGATCATTTTGTACCTATCATGTTGTAGTTGATTTGGATCTTAACCGTTATCATGTCAAATCTACTTTTGATTATGGATCTAATTCTTTTTAGATCGTTTTGTACCTATTATGTTGTGGTTATTTTGTATCTTAACCTTATTTATGTCATATCTAGTTTTGATTATAGATCTAATTCACTTTTTAGATCATTTGGTACTTATCATGTTGTGGTTATTTTGAATCTGTCATTAGTCGGATATGTTTTCGATTTAGATCTGAACTTTCACCTAATTGTCATAACAAGTCTACCTTGGTTTCATTGTTTAGATTACCTTGTTCCTATCATATTACAGTTAAATAGGATCTATTATTAGTTTGACATCTAAATTGTTATTTAGATCTTATCATGCCAGTTATGACATCCCTAATATGTTAAGATTGATTCTAATATCACATGTTCACTAGATCCGTTCATATATGTCCATCTTATCATTATGTCGTTATATGACTATGCCACTACATGTTTATGTCAATCTTGTTAGAATAATCATTTCTGTCACCCTGTCCCTTTTATTTTATCCTGGCTACTTTCTAGCCTAGGCATGATGTTAAATTATGTGAATACGTTAAAATGGGAACGAGGGAAAAATGGTATAAATTGGGCATAATTTGTAAATGAAAAGTTTGGCATAACTTAATGTTTATAAACATGAATTGGGCCATATAATTAATTATGAACATAATTAGGGAAAAAAGAGGCATGGACACCTATAAAGACATAGGTATAATTAATTAATAATCAAAATGTGTCGGATTACAGTAATTAGAAACTGTAATGGCACTTATGACATGAGGTTTGTAGTGGCCTGCAAATCCATAATATCAGAGTTGACTATTTACATCATACGTCCCACCTAAATATCACGAAAATACGAATCAATTTTTTTTAGAAGAAAAAGGTAGAAAAAGAACAGAAATAACAACACAGAATCTCACATCACAGCGGAACAAAATATATTATATCATATCTTTTGAAATACAAAATTTCAACTGTATAACATACACTTATCAAAGTACAACACTTACAACACAGCGGAACAAAACTCTATATAACTAACGCTGAAGCCTCCTGCTCCAAGCTCCTTTAGATACATCTGTAAAATCCTGATCTACTTGACTGCCCGTAAAAATTTAGGCACCCAAGAGTTTAGGTAGAACAAAACAAAATAAACTTCGGGTCAGTCATGGGACTGGTATGGGTAAACAGTTTAAAACAGTTTCAGAAAACTAAATGATAACTCATAAGACCACGCCGTATAACACGGAACGGGTTTTTCCCTTATGAGAACCCAAACACTTGATTTAACTTTCAAAATCCCTTTTGAAAGGAACGATAATCTTTATATCAAAACTCTTTTGATATTATAATAGTGTCTAAATCAAGTAAATAACAATCTAGTGGAACGTTTGCATCTCACGTTCCACATATATAATATACAATCAAAACCGCAAGCACTTATTGGGTAATGGATTTCCAACTATGACAAGGTATGGAACCATCTACCGCTGGTATATCTCTTGAGGAGAATACACCGAGTTCAACAAGAACATCTTGCAACTCAACCACACATGACCGACCACTCATTTCGCTTGAGTGTATCGAATGTATATCACCAACGGTTGGGATCAGCAACCGTTTCCCGAATGGGACAGCATCGAATAGAATAAGGAATTAAATGAATCTCTAGATAGGTGATTATACACCCTAATGGAAGCTACCCACATAGCCATGCTGCCTGCCCAATTTTTGTCATTTCCTGGTTGTTGAGGCCAGAGGCTACGATTACTTTCCATTCATTGATAACACGATTACTTTGAATGCCACATTTTTAGATCCGTTAATCATTTATTTATTAGCACAAATATTCTGGATGTTATGCTATGGGAATAAATCCGTTGCAACCATATATATTTATACAGGCCAACCCATGCGATCATTGGAAATACTTTGTCAGACATTCGTCCATTTACGTTCGTTTTGGGATTGAACGAAACCGAAGGCACAATTTCTATTAATAGAAAAAGTCCTTGCACTCTACTCCGTCTTCGATTATCTTCATATAATCTGATTCGCAACGCTTATGCCAATACGGAGTGGTTCTCGGATAATAATCCAACCGGTCTCTCCATATTGACAACGATGGCCAAAAACTTCGATAGTCTGTGATTTAACTATCGAATAAAAACAAGTGTTTCGATAGTCGATGATTTAACTATCGAAGAAAACAAGTGTTCATTCAACATATCAAACAAATCATTGGGCTCTTTGATTAATATTTCATTAATTAAATCTCTTCTCCATTTCCTTATCAATATTTGTTAACCAAATATTTTCAATAACCATATTGGCCTTTTACGCTATTTGGAAAACATTTCCGAATATCGCTTTCCTTTATTTTCTTAAATTTAAAAAATATATGCTAGTTATAATTGGAAAATATTCCAATTACTTATCTCTTTCCCGATCTCGTTTATTTCTATACTTAGGAAATATTTATTATTCTATTTCCACGATTACACTTATTTGGGTTAAAACGGATGTTGTGTAAAACATCGTTACGACAACCCAAATACTATATTCAACTAACTCTTATCCAACATTGAGCTTCGAGCCTGAAATCTTACTATTTATTTGTTAATAATAAAATCAATCAAGTTGGGGTATAACTACCTCTCAGACCTTGACTGAATAACATTTATAACGTCAAAACAGATAAGATTACTTACTCGAATAATCAATACCATACAACTACTTATTCACTTTTAAACACGTATACATTTTCTCTTTATATTCTTACGAGATTTTATTCTTATACTTCCTTTTTGATTATACTATTCTATTTTTAAGTTCGTTTTCTTATCGACTTATATATACATATTGATATATAGATTCTAGTTATCAAACTTCTTAAAAATATTCTAACTCCTTAAATTTCCGGAAAAATTCGCCATAATCTCCTTTGTACCGGGAGCATCGGGATATTTCAAATAGCCTCCCATGGCCCTCACCATTCAAAAAGAAAAATCAAAAAGCCAAGTGGCTTGCCGATACGGCGCATAAAATCTCATATATGAATTAAATACGTACCTTTTTGTCGAGCATTCTATTTATATACCTTGATTAACCTTATCCCATACCTGTCTCCTGTATATTTATACCCGTCCAATTTAATTCAACTACACTCGATTGTTTAACTCTATTCGTTAATTAATTTGTTAATTAACTCTTCAGTTTATTTTACTTTTAAATTTGAACATGACATGTTCAAATATATTTTAACTTGCTTATTAACTAATTTGAATTCAAATTTCAAATTTAAGTTCTTTATTCGATTTCGAATATACATTTACAAATCCAGTTCACCTTTCAAAGTTCAACTTCAAATTCAAAACTCGATTAACTAATTCCTCTTCGACTTAGTTAAATCTATTCAATAATCAAAATATGATTATTGTTTCAAAAATCATTTCCTTTAGTTCACTTGAGTTCACACTTATTTTATAACTCAAGTCTAGATTTTTCAAATGGAAATTCGGATTTTTATTTGCTTAAAAATCCCTATATTTATATAAATAAACCCTTATGGATTTTAAACGATTTTGGCGCTGCATTTTTAGAAATTAGATTTTGACATATCTCAAAATCTATTCGACGAAATCCAGATTTTTCTCTTTTATTAGAAAACTATTATTCAACCGGTCCCGACGATTCTTGTTTCAAAGAATTCCGACTTCAATTGAGTTCTGTATACTCAATTGAAGTTCGAATCGCCAATTTACGAAATGCAGCGCTGCAGCGAGTTCGTTTTAATTATATTTATATATATAAACGTTTTAACTTCGTTTATAATAACTTCAACTCCATTCTGATATATTTTTAATATATATCCAATCCATTTCACATAACATTTCCGATCTATTTCACTTCTATTATTCAAATTCTATTTCACTTCTATTTTTCAAATTCTATTTCACTTCTATTATTCAAATTCTATTTCACTTCTATTATTCAAATTCTATATATCAAATTCTATTCCAATTCTATATATCAAATTCTATTCAAATTTTATATCACTTCTATTATTCAAATTCTATATTATAAATCCCATTTGAATTTCTACATTCAAATTCTATTCAAATTCTATTTGAATTCCCTTTATATTTTCTATATTCAATTTCTATTTGAATTTTCTTTATTCAAATTCTATTTCAAACTTTCTTTATTTATTCTTTAAACAAGTCTCGATTTCAATTCCTTTTGAAATCGATATTTCTACTTATGGAAAATAGATTTCCCTTTTCAATTTCACACTTGTATTTTTATTTCTGAATTATCCAATGATAATTCTTTTCACTTCATTTATAAAAGAACTATTTATAAACTTCGTTTATAAAGGAACTACTTGTTTTATTTCTTTTAAAACAAGTTTATATTTCAAATCTATTTAAAAATTCAAATTATATTTTTCTAAAATAGAATTTCCCTTTTAAATCTCAAATACCCCTTTCAGGGTATTTTTATAAATTAACAATTAGGCCCAGTGATATTTAAACACTAAACAACCAATTATTTATTTTAGGTTTTCTAACACATCATATATGACAGTATATATGCAAACAAATAAACAAACAGATAATATATTTTTGAGGGATCCAGTTGGATCCCTCCAACCTGTTTTCCTACGTCCACAAACATTAGTCAACATAGTATTACCCATCCTGCTTCGAGGCAGGATATTGTGGTATGAAGGTCATCCACTAATATATATTTGTGGGGCGCATAGGGAAATAATCCGCTATGAAACTGTGGGCATCCGCTAATGAGACTGCGGGAATCAATCCAACCATCAACCCAATATATATATATAATAGTCAACCGTAAATAACTAATATATATTCAACACAAAAATATTTAAACACATCCAAGCAACAATCAATTATTTTTAGCACTAAAAATAATTCTAATTAAATGGTGAGTGAGATTTACTCACCGAGATTATTAATTCGTCGAATATCCTGTAACTTCCATATCTATGTTACTGAACTGACTCGGCTTGTCTCGATTGAATTTATCAAGCTCCTACGAAT
>JASFAX010000736.1:0-56936 GCA_030737875.1 Allium sativum
TCGAAACATAGATTTAAGAAACAATAGGATTTTCTCTAGATAGGTGATCATACACCCTAATGGGAGCGACCCACATAGCCATGCTGCCTGCCCGATTTTTTTGTCATTTCCCGGTTGATGAGGCTTGAGGCCAGAATTAACTCTTGAACATCTGGTCGCCATTTACTTTGAATGCCACATCGTCAAATCCATCAGATATCACTAATTGACGTCCACAAAAATACTCTAGCAGTTAAGCTAAGAGAACGGCAACTCCCCGCCAACAACTATCGTACGTTTGAAGAAATCAACGTACGTGACCCTTTGGAAATACTCTGTCAGACATTCGTCCATACACGTCATCCAGGAACAGGATGAACCGAAGGCACTCTCCTACCGCATCCATATAGGAATCACCCCATGGATCAGTAGCGAGAAGTCCTTGCAACCCGTAGATTTCAACCACGACAGAATCACAGTTTATCTCTGCTTGCCAGGCAGAGAATATTAGTGGTTCTTCCGTTTGTGAAAACCCACGGTCTTCACAGCACCATCTCGATCATCTTCTGATATCTCCACGTATTTGTTGGACGGAATGGTTTTTGAATATAAATTCGATCCCGGTCTTTCCATACCAACAATCGTATTGGACATGTTTGATAGTCGGTGTTTTAACTATCAAAATATATAGTGTTTCAATCATGACACTCCAATGAGTTCACTGGTTAAGTATTCAGCATCACCTGGCCTTTTAACACTTGATTTATTTTGTTAAATCAAAACTTCTAACTCTGTTAATATTTAAAAATACGATATTTGAATAACTCTAATTCGATTTAACTCTAATCGATTAACTAATATTCGATTTCAGTCCATTCGCTTGACTCTAGATCACAGCGATCACAATGGTTACGCCTGATTCCCTCAGGAAACATCCCATATACTGCTCCTGCTTCACAAAATAAATAAATGTTTAAGGTTAAATTTAACATAACTAAATAATTAACTTAATTAAATATTACTCTTAAACTAATTCCTACTACCAGGCTTTGTTTATTCTTCAGCATAGTTCCTTCTTTGATTTTCTGCATTGTTTAAAACTTGAGTTCATCAACTAACTTTTAATTAGATATTATCTAAGTTAAGCTCATTTGGTATAAAACTAGGCTGATTACCCATCACGTGTGGATTGAAATATATGGCCTTAGACTTGAATCTTCTTTCAGGCATCGTGCCTTTGTAATTGAACAGAACCCTGCTCGACATTAACAAACCGCCACCCCCTTAGGATTCCCACCACCGAACCTCATTTCAATCACCGAAATATCATCTGGGCTGACCCCGACTTGCGCCACTCCCTCCTCTTTCCATCGACCTGAACCTCGATTGAACCAGCTTCATCTTCCTTCCACAAATAGTCCTCGAGCGCCCCTCCTTTGTGGTCGGATTCCGATCAAATTGTCAACCAGGTCTCCACCACTGCCGTCCAGATAGTAGAGCACGTTGAGCTCATTAGGTTCAGTGTTGGGGTTTTCTAATATTGATGATCGGATTACGAGATTAAGGGGGATGAAAGTTGCGAGATAACAGCCGTTGGTTATATTATGGTGGCGGCAGCCTTTTTATTGTTGACTGTAAAGAAAGGCTTGATGAGAAGAGAAAGGATTCAGAAGTATTTATAAAGGAAGACGCCTTGATGGTCATGGCTTCAATACCTTGATAGCCAAGGAATCTTGATCTTTACGGCATTGGGTTCGTAGGTGCGTAGGATAGCTTTGCAGATAGGTGCTTATGTTTGTACAGACACAAAGATTTATATAATATATACATGTTACTTCCTCTCAATTCAAATACTGTGCGTTATGGTCCCTTAGCTGTTTGATGGAGAATCGCATGTGCTCACTAATCCTTAGGTTGTACAGTTAGTTTTAGGTTGTCATCATCATTTTTCCTTAGGTGTGGTTTGCTCAAAAATACCACGTGAGCTGTTAAATTTGAAAAGAAGTATTATTTCATTATCAATGAAACTTCACCGTGAAGTAACGCGATAAAACCACAACAAACGATTTTTGTCTACTGATAAAAAGGATAATCTTGATGTAAAAAGATATTCCGGACCCAATGGGACAAGTTTCATCGAAATCCGAGGTCGTATGAAAAAATTTCCTTTATGAAACCAGAAATGAACACACGTTTAATTTTTCTACGATCACCAGATAAATCAAATCAACTTGAAACTGCGAACATCGACAATAACTTTTCGATACGAACCCAACGACACTAATTTCGTCGCATTCTGAGACTGTTTGCCCGATAGGCTGTTTTTACCCTGAACCGCCCTACCATTTTTAACGCCAAATTCCTCGATCTCTAAAAATAACAAACTATATACCTATCCTGACTCTAATCGACGATACGAACTCAACGGAACTGGTTTCGTGGCCTAATTCGATCGTCTTCTCAAGTTACACTCAAATACCCCTTTATTTATTTAAATACGCGCTATAGAATTTGAACGGGCGTTTATGGTTGCTGTGGTCACATACGACATCGGTTTGCCACGCCATTTAACACCGTGCAATAATTTAACGATACGGTTCTAATGAAACTGGTTTCGTCGAAATCTGAGTCCGTTTGCAAAACGGCTATTTTTAAAGGCCTATAATTTAATAACGATTTTCCATAGCGACTATTTCAAAATTTGATTTGGCCATAAATATCAAACTATAACACGAAATCTGGATTTTTCTCTTTCATATGAAAGCTATTGCCAATATGGCTCCAACGTGTCTTGTTTCACAGAAATCCGACTTATATCGAATCTTGTATTCTCAGTTGAAGTTCAAAACTTCATTTCACGAACTGCACGCCATTTTCAAGCTCGATTTATATTATATATATAAATTATAACGTTCAACTTCGTTTTTAATAACGAATTAAATATTAAATTTCATTATATTCCAATATAATATTTAAAACTACTTTAAATATTCATATTCAAATGGTCGAAAAACACGGGTCGTTACACGTGCAGTTATAATTTCTAATTGAAATCCCAGGCATATTCATCTTTATTCAATCATTATTGTTCATATCAAAATTGCACTACCAAATTAAAGTCTCAAAACATAATATATGCTATGTTCCAAATATTCCATTACAATTCATTCCCATTTCATGAAAACTTTAGGCATATTATCCTTTTTACTGTAATCTAGTTTACGGTAGTATAATTTTGCATGTCATCCAAATTTTGTCTATATTTCATCGCATGTCCTTTTCGACATATGTTTAATCCTATTTTGACATGTTAAGATTCAATCGGGTAATTATTCAAATCCATCAATCTAAACATGTCATTTATTCTATAATATGCCGCAAGTGAAACATATAATTATAAAAACAACAATTATTGCCCATGTTCTAACCATTTCTAACAAGTTGTTTTTTTTTCAACATCTAATCATTCCAATAATTTAATAGATTCAACATATGAATTTCCTGATCTATTCATATTAACGTCCCAACTTGTTATAACAACAATTTATAATTAAACTTGCAATTTCACAATTTATTAAAAGGGGAATGCTAAACGATAGTCATAACATTATCTAAAGGCCACAATTTAAACCCTCTCACCTTTAAGCTTTCCCCAATTTTTGGATCTGATCTGTTCTATCATCCATGGTTTCCCATTTTCCCTTTGATTAGATTCACAACCTTGCTTTGAATAATATTTTATTAACATTGATCCTCTCCTCCAGATGTGCATTCATAATTTTCTAGGCTAATATTTCAATTTCAGAATAGATTTGAGAAGAGAGAGAGAAGGAGAGAGAAAGAGCCATGGCAGAGCTCCAGCGTAGCCGCCAAATTATATGGTTTAGGGTTAGGTCTAAGGTCTTATTTATAGGAGTACGGAGCAACCAGGACCCTTAGATTTAAATAAAACTCCATCAGAGCTAACCACGTCATACGACCAATAGGAAATGGCCACGTCGTAACAAAAACAGACGTTCACCAATCAAAACACGCCACATGTGCTGAATGATGCTCAGCGGTTGACACCTTTGCTTGGGTGTCGACACATGTGTCGACACCCCTATGGTGGTGTCGACACCCCTGCTGTATATATATATATATATATATATATATATATATATATATTGATTTGAAATTTGATTTACTTATAATACATGTAATCTTCTTGCATATAAATCAAATTTCAAACATTCCTTCTTTGTTTGCTTCTTTGTTCGCGCGCAACCCTTAATTTGAATTATGTTCATTTGTATTCAACTTTTATGCGTATGTTAATCTTTTGTATGCGAACAATTATTTATCTCAAACCAATTAATATATATATATATATATATCCTCTTTTGAAACATTCTCCCAATTAAACCTATTATTAACCCTTTTAATACTGAACCGCTGTTTAATTAAATCGCCTTCCCACTAAGCCAATTTTAACTGCTTTCACACTAAGCCACTTTTTAGCCATTCCCTAAAAACAAAAATATGGTGCTGGCGGGGATCGAACTCTGTATTTCTTGTATGCAAGTCACATGCTCTAACCAACTGAGCTACTTAGGCTATTTTTAATAAGGCTTAGAACAGTGCTAGGCATTATTCTTTTCTAAATCCTCTTTTCTTCATGTTTTGTAATTTAAAGATATCTCTTTCATTTTAAATCAGTTTTCTGCAAACTATAGGTCTAAATTGACCAGAAATTCGCCACGAGCGCAATGACGCTAATTTCGTGACCAAATTCTGGAAGCTCTTCAAATTTTCCTTTTTATTTCTTTTTAAATGTTCGCTTGCAATTTTAATTGCATTGCATTTCTTCTCATTTCATGCATTGCATGTAATTTCATTTATTAATCTTTTTCTTCATTTCACTGCATGAACTTATTACATGCAATTGTGTTATTATTTAATTTTTCCCTTAAATAAATCTATGCATATAATATATATACATATATGCATGTTTTTGTTTTTGTTTTTGATTACATTAAAAATGCGGGGTGTTACATTCTCGCACCCTTAGGAAATTTCGTCCCCGAAATTTTATAAGGATAAAATAAATATCCTTTGTATAATATCCACCCATCATGTGTGCATCCAATTTTTGCAAACATAGTGCACATGTGCAACGTGAAATATATCATAATAATGCATGTATGCCTAAGTGGTACCTCCTATGTGTATGCAAGCTTTTCAAAAATCATTTTAAAACATGATGCTCACATCCTAAATATACTGGCAGTTCTATATGAATGCAATATTTTGAAAATCAAAATCTTTTTTTTTCATCCAAATTTTCCCAAACTTTTATTGAGTAAAAGCATAGTTCATCCAATTATTGCATCCATTATCCTACCAACCAACTTTAATTTTTCAATTTAAGAAAAAACTAATTTTCTAAATTGTGTTTCTTATGTTACAAAAAGGTGGAAAACGGAAAACTCCGCATCCTCCGTTTTTCTTTTCCAACCTTTTTCTAACTATACTTTGGTTTTTATATAACTATTTATAAAGATTCCTTATTTTCCTATCCAAGCACAGTCCACATAAGAAAAAAAAATTGTTACTGATTTTCTCTTCATCTTATCTTGGAAATTTTCCATTCTTATTCATCTTTTCTCAATCAGGTTTATGACTTGTTCTAACCTATGAGGTCGGTTCAGTCTCTTACTATAAGGTGCCAACATCCACTCTTTCTTATTTTCTAGGCTTTACTAGACACTCCCCAAGGCCAATTCTCTCAGCTGTATATATTCCTAATCTATTTTTTTTAACCTTTCCTAATTGATAAGGTTTTCAAGCCCACTAACCCAAAATACTAACCACATGGGATTCACTTTCCTTCCATACAAAGTATATTGTACACTTTCTACCCAATTTACCTAAGGGTCTCGAATTTCCATATTCATTCCTTTAGTGTACAAAACAACATCCCATTTATAATCATATTACGCTCTTTCTATTTAGTGTTTGTCCCTCTATGGATTTAGGTATGTAACATATATTTATAATTTTTAAAATACAAATGCGTTCACTCACAATTTATATAGGAATCCTAAACCTAAGTTCTGATACCAGATATGACAACCTGAATTTCAACAAACCGATTTTTTTTCAAAAATTCCAATCTATTGAAACTTGGATTGAGTTGCTCTGGTATCCTGCAGAAAAGACAGAGACATAAAACATGTTAGAGTTCGGAAAACATCTCACAGCGGAAGGAACAAAATATAATGTAATCAAAACATAGCTTTAACTTAATATCAATACTGCTAAACCAGTATCCAAAGCTATACAATCTCTATCATGAACCTAACATGCGAATGTTATGAGGAGGGTGGTCAGAACATAAGTTCTAGTGACTAGACTTAAACTATACACTTTGGATAATTCTACATATACCGTTTAATCATATTTTCTTATTTATTAGGTTACTTGGGTTAACAGCACTCAAGGCTTACACACACGTCGTACCCATTTACTTCCCACTGGATTAACCTAATACAGTATATGTGTAGCTACCCCTAATATTGAGGTACACTCCATGGTACCTCACTCCCACGTTCTCCAGCGTAACACCATCGGAATATACGCAGTCCCTCATCCTATGTCGTAGTGATGTACGGAAAACAATATTACGTTCTGCATATATCTATCATTACTATGCTACGTAATCGTATTGACTGCCACCTTTTTTCGAATCAGACTCCATACCAGAGTAATGCCCTCAAGTCTACGATACACCACCCAAAGCAGATATGCATGTATCTAGACTGTTCCTCGTACATACCGTTAATTGTAGCTCGATGCCTCAATCACACGTCCTCTAATGTGCACCGAGTTCCGTGGCAGGGCGATACAAGAAACACGGAACTCGGTTGGGAGATTTTTCATATCTGTACAGGCCCGTCTTTAAAGAGCCTCTATATATACAGATATACCTAGGGTCTATTTTCGTGGTGGCTATGACCCCACTTGGGCCCCTCCCTCAACTAGTAAAGACTACAAGATCTAAGCGACTGCCCCTAATAACAACCAATCTAAACATCCATGTGGCGTCTACCCTCAACCCCATACCTCGATAGTGAAAGGTGAAATGATATCTTGGGTTTAGCTCTTGTCTTTTCGCATCCCGCTGGTTTCCGATGACGGGTATCCGACGTTCTACTATCCTTGTTGGTCGTGACCCTCTCTACCTCTTCGTGAGGCAACCGCCGAATCATCCTGGTGTCACCTCGTCACAACATTCTGACTGCATAGCTACATCTGCAGTCAAGGCCCACCCACCTAGCAGTTACGCGCGGACCTAACCTCTGCGAGTACAGACTAAGAAATCTGTCACCGCACATAGGACTACTAGGAGCACCTTACGTACTTCAGGAAGCCGCGTGCTTCCCCTTCCAGTCCTTCGTAGCCGTCAGAACAATCAGATGAATTTACGCTATTCCTCATGCCTAATAGCACCACGATGATCTACCCCATTGGGTTATTCACCTTCAAATGTGCGGACTGATTCAAGCGCCGCACATTAATACGTGCTTGTCTCACCTCATCAGATTTCCAGTTAACTTGGTTATTCCAATTCACATTGAATTCTTATTCAAATTACCAAGTTTCTCTTGCTTATTAATTTCAGTCATACAACTTAATACATTCAAGTTTATTAATAAGCCCACAACATGTTATTCTCTAGATTGTGGCCTAAGGTCTGTAATCCACAATCTTTTTTATATTTTATTGTTGATTTCATCATTACAATAACATGTTTTACTTAATATGTAATTAAGTATGTCCAATTCACATGTTTTCTAACTAACATGTCACTTACCATTTATGATTAAATATGACTTATTTTATTTCATAAGTTTTCCTCATTCTTTCACATTTAGTTATAATTCCATTTTACGTTGTCAATACAACTTATCATTGTCTACTTATTAACTTAGTTCTATTAACTAAGGCCCATTAATAAGTTTATCTACTCGTTTATTATAACCTATGTTATAATTTTCTCTTGTCCCTGGGACAAGCCTAAACATTCTTATCAATGGGTTTCAGACTTCCAAGCTTATAGATTACTTAATTTATAATTAAGTACCATATATTTTCCCCCTTTTCTTAATGTGGTTTCAGGTTTTCCCCTTTACTGATTACTTAATTTGCATTTAAGTGTCCCTTAACTCAATTCACCGTTATCTCATCCCCTTACTATTTTATTATAACCTAAGTTATATTATTCACTTGTCCCTAGGACAAGTCTACCTATTATACAACATTTTCATTAATGTTATTTATTTATAATAGGTTATTATCATTCCCCTTTAAACCATTTACTGTTGTAAACCATTATTCTTTATTCACTGTAATATATATTCCTTATTATATTAAGAAAAACACTTCATGCACCACATCAGTTTGATAGAAGAAATCAATGATTTATTTTTATAACGTATTCCCATCTAAATCCGTGGTAGCAAGTAATTTCTTTACTTTTCTTTATTTACTGTGGCGTACTTGCAACAACGTTTCCAGAAATAGGTCATTTAGAGAAGTACATCACTTTTCCTTCTTATCACACTAACTCAGTTCATTACATCTCTTCCTTTCTAAGTTAGACATTTAATTACCATCATTCATATCTTGTTATACACACACATACATATATACATATATATAAGCACTAGACCTCTCACATTAAGCCTACACTTGTGGATGCTGGATTTGTCGGGCGAGTCCGGGCATACTTCTACCGTAAGTTGACTTAACCACGTGTCTTAGCACCATTACATATTTTTTTAAATTTTTGCACTTAGGCCTCTCACATTAGGTTCAACTTTAGTGTCTGTTGGATATGCCGATCAGGTCCGGGCAAACTTCCGCCACTAATGCAACCTAACCTCGTGCCATACATGCAGTTATGATTTCTAATTGAAATCCCAGGCATATTCATCTTTATTCAATCATTATTGTTCATATCAAAATTGCACTACCAAATTAAAGTCTCAAAACATAATATATGCTATGTTCCAAATATTCCATTACAATTCATTCCCATTTCATGAAAACTTTAGGCATATTATCCTTTTTACTGTAATCTAGTTTACGGTAGTATAATTTTGCATGTCATCCAAATTTTGCCTATATTTAATCACATGGCCTTTTTGACATATGTTTAATCCTATTTTTAAATGTAAACATTCAATCGGGTAATTATTCAAATCCATCAATCTAAACATGTCATTTATTCTACAATATGCCGTAAGTGAAACATATAATTATAACAACAATAGTTATTGCCCATGTTCTAACCATTTCTAACAAGTTGTTTTTTTCAATATGTAATCATTCCAATAATTTAATAGATTCAACATATGAATTTCCTGATCTATTCATATTAACGTCCCAACTTGTTATAACAACAATTTATAATTAAACTGGAAATTTCACAATTTATTAAAAGGGGAATGCTAAACTATAGTCATAACGTTATCTAAAGGCTATAATTTGAACCCACTCGCCTTTAAGCTTTCCCCAATTTTTGGATCTGATCCGTTCCATCATCCATGGTTTCCCATTTTTTCTTCGATAAGATTCACAACCTTGCTTTGAATAATCTTTTATTAACATTGATCCTCTCCTCCAGATGTGGATTCATAATTTTCTAGGCTAATATTCCAATTTCAGAATAGATTTGAGAATAGAGGGAGAGGGGGGGAGAGAGCCATGGCCGAGCTCCAGCGTAGCCGCCAAATTATATGGTTTAGGGTTAGGTATAAGGTCTTATTTATAGGAGTATAGAGCAACCGGGACCCTTAGATTTAAATAAAACTCCATCAGAGCTAACCACGTCATACGACCAATAGGAAATAGCCACATTGCAACAAAAACAAACGTTCACCAATCAAAACACGCCACACATACTGAATGATGCGCAGGGGTTGACACCCTTGCTCGGGTGTCGACGCGCCACATGTGCTGAATGATGCGCAGCGGTTGACACCCTTGCTTGGGTGTCGACACATGTGTCGACACCCCTATGGCGGTGTCGACGCCCCTGCCGTGTGTGTGTATATATATATATATATCTTGAATTGAAATTTGATTTATTTATAATACATGTAATCTTCTTGCATATAAATCAAATTTCAAACAATCCATCTTTGTTTGCTTCTTTGTTCGAGCGCAACCCTTAATTTGAATTATGTTCATTTGTATTCAACTCTTATGCGTATGCTAATCTTTTGTATGCGAACAATTATTTATCTCAAACCTATTCACTAGTAACTAGAATAACATCGATTAGGATGCTTATTGCAATCACATCCATAATAAATTTGGAAATACACCAAATGGATGTGAAAACCACGTTTTAAAATGGTGAACTAGAAGAAGAATTATATATGCAACAACCTGATGGATTTCTAAGCCTAGGAAATGAAAATAAGGTGTGCAAGTTAGTAAAATCACTTTATGGCCTTAAACAAGCATCAAAACAATGGCACGAAAAATTTGATGAAATTATGTTATCAAATGGATTCAAAATAAATGAATCAAATAAATGCGTCTATGTAAAATATACGGATATTGGATATGTCATTATTTGTCTTTATGTTGATGATTTGTTTATCCTAGAAAATAATAAGGCTATAATAAAATCTATAAAGGATATGTTATCCTCTAGATTCGACATGAAAGACTAGGAGTGGCAGATGTAATCTTGGGTGTAAAAATTATAAAAACATCACAGGGATATGCATTATCTCAGTCACATTACATTGCCAAACTGCTTGAAAGGTTCAAGTAATATAATATAACCATTGCAAAATCACGTGTGGATATGAACCAAATTTGGGTAAAGAACACCGGCGATGGAATATATCGGTTGGAATACTCTCGTATAATAGAAAGTATATTGTATGTCAATTGCACTAGGCCTGATGTTGCTAACATTATAAGCAAGCTGAGTAGACTTACCAGTAATCCTGGCAAACATCACCGGAGAGCAATAACCAGGTTCCTAGGATATCTAAAGTACAACAAAACTATGTGTTGCAATATGAGAAGTATCCTTCAGTGGTAGAAGGATATAGTGATGCCAACTGGATAATAGCTTAAATGACAGAAAATCCACAAGTGAATATGTTTTTACATTAGGAAATGGAGCTATCTCATGGAAATCATACAAACAGATTTGCATAGTAAGGTCAACAATGGAATCAGAGTTCATTTCTCTAGATAAAGCCATGGAAGAAGCAGTTTGGCTTAGGAGCTTCTTGGAAGACATTCCAAATTCGGAAAAACTAGTGCCTCCAATATGTATACATTGTGATAGTCAATCTTCTATAGGAAGGGAAAATAGTACATTGTATAATGGTAAAAGTCGAAATATTCGCCGTAGACATAAAACTATAAGACAACTTTTCTCTAATGGAATTATCACTATAGACTATGTAAGGTCAAGGGATAACATAGCAGATCAACTAACAAAAGGCTTGCCAAGAGAGAAAGTTCAAACCTTATCGATGGGAATAGGCTTTAGACCTATGAACCAAAAGTTTTCTAAAACAGAATCCCTACCTAGTTGACTAGAGATCCCAAGATCTAGGTAGAAAGGGACAATACATTTAAGATAAACTTGAGGGCATTGTTAAATACAAACCATTCCTATGATAAGTAAGTGCACAACCCGTCGAAGAATAGGATAAGCTTAGCTTTTAATGATGTCTAAATTGTGGTGTTATAAAGAACCAAGTGGGGTATTAAGGGATACTCTTTACAGATTCACCTATGTGAGTGCGAAGACGCCGCTTCAGGAAGAATTGTAAGTTCAAATTCTTCAAGCACTCATGAAAACAAGGCATTGTTCATGGCAAAAACGAGCAAAATCAGAGATCCAAGGAGTTAAAGAGCATTTATCATGTGTTATCTTTATAGACTTACACAAACAGCTTACAGTTGAAAGACAGTCTAGTCCACTGATTCGCCGGTAAGTTATAACGATAAAACACTATTAAAAGTTCAAGGCTTTTGTGCTACTTTTACCGATATGATAAATGGTTTGCAATTTTAAACAGATTAGATAACCACTCATTCATGTGGGGATTGTGGGAAATGAATAAGCGGAGATAGGGGAAATCTATTAGTCCCACATCGGGAAACACTAATACCCATGCCACTATATATACTATGACTTGATATACTATATCAAAAGAAAAGGATGAGATGGAAGAGATGAGAAAATGGCATGAACAATGGCATGATAAGCATTCACATTAATATTGAAAGGTCAAAGGATAGGGCCTTGGGGGGCTCTTGGGGTCTCGTGATCTATTGGGCCTCTGAATGACCGTTGGGCTTTCTACGCTTAGGAACCATTATATTTTTGAATATTAGCCGCGTATATGCCAATGGACATGTTTATTGGTAAAGGGTCGCAACATTTCCAACAGTCACTACCATTGCAATTCAAACAACAGCACCTATTCACGAATTGATGCCTCTTCCAGCCTATATATAGGCAATCGAAATTCAAATCAATTTAGAAATTTAATTCTATTTTCCCTCTGCTCTTTGTCTTCTTCCTCCGTTGCTCTAATCTATAAACAAAAGTGAATATTAGGCTAACATCCGTATTTTCAAAGTTAATTAGGCTCACATCCCTTACGTTTTTAAAATGCAAACCCGGTCCTTATTTCCAAAAGTTCTATGTTTTACATGTTTTGGCCAGAAAAACATGCGCTACTGTATAAAAAAAATTCTGAATTCTGGAAATGTTCCTGGAAGTCCACGGAAATAAAAAAAAGTTGCATAGATGTATGCAACTATTACCAATAGTTGCATACATGTATGCAAATATTTGAATACCCATGCAGGAATTTGTCCACGCCTTCTGAATAATTGCATATAAGTATGCATTTATTTATAATAACCGCATACAAGTATGCAGGAATGTGTTGAAGGCCGAAGGCATGACAATATTCGTAAACTTACATGTAGATTTTTATGTATAACTGCATACTTGTATGCAGATATATAGGTATGCATGTTTTACATGCAGAAATTGAATTGTTGCACGAAGACATGCATGTACTTCATAAAATCTGCATATATGTATGCATGTATGATGCAGTTTGGCGCAAAACTAAAATTGATGCATTCATGTATGCGACTATTTGAATATATGTGCATATGTCGATGCATTTTACTGTATTTTCGTTGTTTTTGTGTGTTTTTTATTTTGACGTGTTTTGATTATTTCCCCCCTGATTATTCTTCCAATTAATTATTTTATTTAATTATGAATTTACTTGATTTTCTTATTTTTTATTTTATTTTTTTTAATGAATTTCCAAAAAATAGGGATGTAATTTGCAATAAGTTTATGACCGGATGAGAACCTAATCTTGAAACTTAATAGGGACCTGTGCCAAACGGACCCTAAATAAAAACTACCTTGTGTTCGTCGTCGCTCTGCGATTGCAGTTCAACATCGCAGAGAAGATCCGTTTCATCTTCGGGAAACGGTTGCTCAATCAACCATCAGCGCCATAGAGGGAGCAATTTCGTTTCAAGGAAATAGCGCTCGCTGGACTTGGAATTTGATTGGTATATTCTCTTTGCTTTCCTGAATTCTTATTACATCTAATTGTTTCGGACTGTAATTGTTCTTTGTTGTTGTGAATTGCAACATAGTTGAAACAATATTACTAACACTTAAAGGTGTTACCATTCACAGAAACGATTTCTGCCATTTCTACTGATTGGTTTCTAACAATCACGAAACGAAATTGTGATTATTGATTCTATTTGTAGACGGCTATGTGGCAAAGTAGCAACAGTAAATCTATGCCGACACAAACTGTGCCATCAGCTCCATCTCTGGTTCCACCAACAGTCCAATATTCACATGGTGAAAGACCAGAGAAGTTTAATGGCCAGGATTTCAAACGTTGGTGACAAAAGATGCATTTCTACATGACAACATTGAGGCTGGCCAAATATCTTTCAGAGGATCCCCCATTTATTGATGAACTGGAGCCCCACGCCACCAAAATCGAGGGTCTTACTGCTTGGAAGAATTCTAACTTCATCTGTAAGAATTATATTCTCAATGGTTTAGAAAATAGTCTATAAAATGTATATTGTATAGTTGAAACTGGAAAGGTTCTTTGGTTATCTCTTAAAAAAAAGTACAAAACTGAACACATCGGAATGAAGAAATTCATTGTCGGGAAGTTTCTGGACTTCAAAATGATCGATTCCAAAACAGTCGTCATTCAGATTCAAGAACTCTAAGTAATCATTCATGAAATTCACGACGAAAAGATGGAGTTAAGTGAGTCATTCCAACTGGCTGCCAGTATCGAAAATTTGCCTCCGTCATGGAAGGATTTCAAAAACTATTTAAAGCATAAGCACAAGGAAATGACCATGGAGGATCTGGTTGTTCGTCTATGAATCGAAGAAGACAACAGAAAATCAAAGAAAAAGGCTATTAGTTCATTACAGGCAAAGGCTAATGTGGTTGAGGATGAAAAGACAAACAAAAGGAAGTGCGAGAAGAATTCTAAGACAACGAAACAAAAGAAGTTTCAAGGATCTTGCCACAGTTGTGGAAAGAAAGGCCACATGGCAACCGTGTGCCATGCACCCAAAAAGAAGAAACTAAAAGAAAATATGGCAGAAAATTCAGATGATGTTGTCGATATGAATTTGTGTGCGGTTGTTTCTTAATGCAACCTTGTTGGCAAAAACAAGGAGTGGTTTCTAGACACAGGATCCATTCATCATATATGTGCCAACAAGTGGATGTTTACAACCTACAAACCTGCCACTGATCATGAGCAACTATTCATGGGCAACTCATCTGCATCAAAGGTGGAAGGCAAGGGAAAGATTGTAAAGAAATTAGATTCCGGATAGGAACTAAAATTGAATGACGTTCTCCACATTCCATAAATTCGCAAGAATCTGATTTCAGGATCGTTTCTCAGCAAGCATGGTTTCAAACTGACATTTGTTGCTGATAAGTTTGTAATATCAAAGAACGGAGTGTATTTTGGAAGAGGATAAGTGTGTGATGGCTTGTTTAAAGCAAATGTAACCACTATTATACCAAATAATGATATAAATAAAAGTGAATCTTTTGCTTATATTGTTGACTCTTCTAACATATGGCATTCTAGATTAGGGCATGTAAATTTTGATATATTGCAAAAATTAATTAATCCATAATTTATACCAAAGTGCAACATAGATTCCAACTATAAATGTCAAATTTGTGCAAAACCCTAGTAACGGAGACCCGTTTCAGCAGTAACCCGCATGAACGTATCAAGGTACCCTGAACTAGGCACGGTGGGGCACGATTACTGGGCTAAATATAAGCGGTCAAAAAGGGCAGCGGTTAGGTGCGTCAGTGTAGGTTCCGACGGAGTACGGGCGTGCATGCGCTCCGAAGTGGAAAAAGCAGGCACTGGGCACCAGGCGTAGAATTGTGCATCTAGAATCATGTCAGGGGTTGCCATTATAGGACTTGATACACCCTATAATGGAACCAGCACAAGTACTTTATAATCACGTGGGGCCGCATGACACCGAGAATACATGAATGCGAGTAGGAGCCGATCAATACATGAATTGGATCACTATATCATGAACATACATTGCTAGTTAAACAAGTTCTTAGTGGGTGCAGAGAAGTAAAAGTGGGCGCGATAGCCAAATCTAGTTAAGTCTTACCTTATCTTGTTTTAGGACTACCCTATCCTTGTGGTATCGTTCTAAGTTCAGTTTATTCATGTCACATTCTTTTACTTGTTTACATGCTATTAAATAACTGGGCTTACCAGACTTATGTCTGACTCATTTTCCTTTCGCCTCTTTTCTTCCGTTCCCCCCTCCCTAAGGTCTGCAGGGTGGGAACACTTCTGCTTGACCGGATCAAATCAAAGCTTGAAGACCGTAGATGTAAGGCTTGGACTTTCTTTTTTTGAGCTATGGCTATGATCAAAGACATGTTGGGGATTTATGTCATTTTATTTTCAGTATTGCTTCTTTATGTTTTCAAGACAGATGTAATAATTTGGAAAATTGAAACTGTTTGTTGAAATGTTGTATTGAACAAGTATTTATGGAATGTAGTTGGTTTCTTTTCCGCTGCTTTAATTATCTGTCTTGTAATTTATTAGTATATTGTACCTTAAAACGCTCCACCGAAGTTAAGGCATTCCCTTTGAGAGTGACCTTAACGGAGGTGGGGTGTTACACTTGGTATCAGAGCTAAAGGTTACCAGATTGGATAAAATTTTTGAAACTATTTTTCAAAAAGAAGTCATAAAGAAGCATTTTCAAGAAAAGTGTTGTTTTAAATTAAAAAAAGAAGGCATAATCCCCAAAGCCATATGCACTATCTTTCTATCGCTCGTTCTGAATCTTTCCTTTTGTTTCAGCATGTCTGGGGACTTTAACCTACCTGAGGGCGTGTCGGTGCCTGGTTGGTTTAGAAGGTACCTTGAAGCTAGGGACAATGAAGCAGGCCCAGCAGGCGTTCCTCCGCCTCCCCCAGCTGCTTCTCCTCCTCCTCCCCCGAGAGAAATGCTTTCTCAAAGATCTGTAGATATTTTAGATCCATGGGTGGAAAAAACTTCAAGGGTAGTGAATCTTTCGTAGAAGCCAGAAACTGGATCAAAGAAACTGAAGACTTATTCGTTATCTTTGAAGTAGATAAGAGGCAGAAACTACAGTTGGTGGTGTGGTTGCTCAAAGATGAAGCCTCCTTCTGGTGGGAGGTCACTAATGTTGAAAGACCGATAGAGACTTAGGAGGACTTCAAGGCAAGATTTGAAATGAAGTTCCTCTCACAAGCTGAGCAAAGTTTGCAAATGGAGAAGTTCCTATCACTTAAGCAGGGCAACCTATCAGTCAAAGAATATGTCAATAAATTCAATCAGCTTGCCAGATTTGGACTGGAGTTAGTCAACACTCCACACAAGAAGGCTCTCCGTTTTGCCAAAGGACTGAACAAGGCCTGGCAATGTCCCATATACCCATGGGAGAAACTTATGAAAGGCTGGTGGACATGGCTCTGTTGCAAGAGGAGAACAAAAATGGAAAGAAGGAGGTGAAGAAGGAAGAGCCACAAAATAAGAAAGGAGAGGGATCTCAAAACAAGAAAGAGGACCCCAAGAAAGGCGGGAAGGATAATAAATCCTGTAAGAAGCTGAAGGGCAATTACTGTGGCATACCTGGACATTTGGCTAGGGACTGCAGAAAGAAAAAGAGGAAGTTGGGCGCTTGTTTCCATTGCGGGGAAACCGGACACTTGGCTAAGGACTGCCCCCAAAAGGCAAGGGCAGGGACAGAGAACTGGAGCTTCTTCTAGAGGGCAGGTTCATGCCCTCGTAGCACCTCTGCAGGAACGAGGTAGTCATATTTCTGTTGAGAGTTTAGTTTATCTGTTTGATAATCCTGTTCATACTCTCTTTGATTCTGGCGCATCGCACTCTTTTATATCTACTGCTTTAGTTGAATCTCTACACCTAAACACCCATATAGTAGAGGAACCCTTGGTTGTTTCAAATCCAATTGGGGGCTCAGTTTATTTGTCAATGGTTTGTTTGGATTTGGAAATCTCTATTCTAAGTGTTGGGTTTAAATGTAATGCTTTTGTTTTGGGCTTCACGGGCTATGGGCTGATTCTAGGCATGGACTGGCTATCCAGTAATGGTGCCATCCTTGATTGTGAAAAAAGAGTGGTTAGACTCATGACTCGCCTCGGTAACACTCTCGAAATCTCTTGTAATCCCATGAACTCTATCATGCTTAATTATCTTGAATCACTTGATGCGTCTGTTGAGAATTTGCAGTCCATTAGAGTAGTCCGTGAATACTCAGATGTGTTTGAAGAGGTGAAGGGCTTACCTCCGAAGTGGGAGATAAACTTCCGCATATACCTTGTTGATAATGCAAAGCCCGTTGCTTTAACCGTTAGGCACATGGCCCTAAGGGAGAGAAAGGAGCTCAGCAAGAAAATTAAAGAGCTGCTTGAAAAGGGGTTCATAAGATGGAGTATTTCTGAATGGGGTGCTCCAGTAGTATTCACGACCAAAGCTGATGGTTCACTCCGCCTATGCGTAGATTATAGGGAGTTGAACAAGCTGACTCAGAAGAATAGGCACCCCCTCCCAAGAATTGATGATCTGTTTGATCAACTCGTAGGTGCATCCGTTTTCTCCCAACTAGATCTGGCTACTGGGTTTCATCAGCTAAGAGTGGCTCAGGATAGCATTGACAAGACCGCATTTAGGACCCCGGATGGTTTCTTCGAGTGGCATGTCATGCCTTTCGGCTTGACAAACGCACCTGCCTATTTTGTAGACTTGATGAGCAGGGTGTTTCGGGAATTCCTCAATAAATTTGTAGTGGTCTTCATAGACGGCATCTTAATCTTCTCAAAAAGCGAAGAAGAACATGTTGTGCATTTAAAGGAAGTGTTAGATACTCTTCGAGCACATCAGCTGAAAGCAAAATTCTCCAAATACCCCTTTTGGAGAGAAGAAGTAAGGTTTCTTGGACATGTGGTGTCCAAAGAGGGGATAGCCGTGGACCCCGCAAAAGTAGTCGCGGTGCAAGATTGGAAGATTCCGCGAAATGCAACCGAAGTACGAAGCTTTCTCGGGCTGGCGGGCTATTAGCAAAAGTTCATTAAGGACTTTGCGAAGATCTCAGCTCCGCTGACAAGATTGACAAAGAAGAACTTGGCTTTTGCTTGGGATTTGGATTGTGACATTGCTTTCCAACGTTTAAAAAGGGCTCTGACAACAGCCCCAGTTCTGACATTGCCTGATGGAAGCAAGATGTTTACAGTATATACAGACGCGTGCAGAACAGGATTGGGCACTGTCCTAATGCAAGAAGGCAAAGTAGTTTGCTATGGAGGAAGGCAGTTAAAGGTTCATGAGAAGAATTACCCAACTCATGATTTGGAACTAGCTGCCATCATTTTCGCCCTTAAATCATGGAGTCATTATCTGCTAGGAGAAAGGTTCGAATTATTTACTGATCATAAATCATTAAAATACCTTTTTTCTCAGAAAGATCTTAATTTGAGGCAGCAAAGGTGGATGGAATTTCTCGCCTCATATGATTTTGAGATTGCCTATACCCCTGGTAAGGGCAATATAGTGGCAGATGCCTTGAGTAGAAAGAAGCTGACTTTAAGCCCTCTCGTTGTGGAAAGGCAAAGCTTGGAGTTCATAGCAAGCTTTAACTTTAGACCCTCCTCTGACTTTGTACCTGGCTTGCTAGCAACGTTAGAAGTGCAGCCAACTCTATTAAACTCAATCGGAGCCACGCAAAGAGAAGACCCTCAGCTAGCCGATGTGATGGACAAGTTAATTAGGGGTGAGACTTCTAGTCACCTCAATAGATACTCCATTGATGCCAAGGGCTGATTGAGATGGAAGACTATGTGTCCCACAAGCAAGGGGTTTGGTAAAGAAGGTTCTAGAAGAGGAACACCATTCCAAGCTGACCATACACCCAGGCGGAGACAAAATGTATAAAGACATCAAAAGAGTTTTCTTTTGGAATGGCATGAAGAAAGACGTAGCTGAATTTGTTTCTAAGTGTTTAATATGCCAACAAGTCAAAGCGAAGCAGAAGAATCCTGGTGGTCTGCTCCATCCTCTAGAGGTCCCACAGTGGAAATGGGATAGCATCTCAATGGACTTTATAGATGAGTTTCCTAGGTCAAGAAGGGGCAATACCAACATTTAGGTAATATTGGACAGGCTTACTAAAAGCGCTCACTTTATACATGTCAAAAATAGAAGGACTGCCTTATCTATAGCATCCATATATCTTAAAGAGATAGTTCGACTCCATGGGATACCCTCTAGCATAGTGAGTGATCGAGACCCTATCTTTACAAGCGAGTTCTGGAGGAGTTTGCAAGAGGCTGTGGGCACACAGCTATGCTTAAGCACGGCCTATCACCCACAAACCGATGGTCAGACGGAAAGGGTGAACAGAGTACTAGAAGATCTCTTGAGACTGTGCATTCTTGACTTTGGAAGTACATGGGAGGATCATCTTCCTTTAGTGGAGTTCGCTTACAGCAATAGTTACCAAGCCACCATAGGCATGGTACCCTTCGAGGCTTTGTATGGAAGACCATGCCGATCACCAACTTGTTGGTGGGAGTCTACAGATAAGCTCATACTTGGACCAGACATGATTATAGAAACTTCAGAGAAAGTAGACTTAATACGAAGGAGAATGAAGACTGCCCAAGATAGACAGAAGTCCTACGCAGACAAAACAAGGACCGACCTTGAGTTTGAAGTTGGAGACAAGGTGTTTCTTAAAGTATCCCCTTTGAGGAACGTCGTTCGCTTCGGATCCGCAGGAAATTTTGCACCAAGATTTGTAGGGTCGTTTCCTGTCATTGAGAAGATTGGGAAGATAGCTTATAGAATATAGCTGCCCGAAAGATTGGCTGGAGTTCATAATGTCTTTCATGTCTCTCACCTGCGAAAGTGCTTACATGAGTCTGCGGGAGTGGTGGAACCAAGCATGTTAGAGGAAATAGAAGTTGAATGAGAAGCAACTGTAAGGAGAGTTCCAACTCGTATCTTGGGTACAGAAGTCAAAAAGCGACGCAACCGTGAAGTCAAGCTTGTCAAGGTTCAATACAGCGACGCCGAGGAAGACGCAACTTGGGAAATTGAGGACAGAATACGCACAGCCTACCCTTTTCTTTTTTAGGGTACATCCTTGATCTCTTTTTTCCTTAAGTTTATGCTTGTACCTATCCTTTTGAGTATATCTTCTCGATCCTATCCTTTATCCTTAGGTAGAAACCCATTTGGATGAAAACATGTAATTGAAACATGTTATGGTTGATGGTTGCAAGTGGTTGCTAGTGGTTGCTCGTGGATGCATATACACACACGTTAGGAATTAGATCGGCTCAGTCACTTTCATATTGCATATGCATATATGTATTTGTATATGGATTGAAACTTGATGTGTTACCATATGGACGTTGCATTTGTATGAATGATCGTGCACTCATGTAGAAATTTTGGATAGGAAAATTGCATACATAATGGACTCATGGCACTGACATAATTTGTATTAAGGAGGTCGACTGAATCAGTAGACCGCCTGATTTTGCATTAGGTAAGGACATGTACACACACTATGCATATGATCATGAAGCATTAGAAGTCTTTTAAGGACAATGGACGCCTGTGTTTGATGGTTGAGTAGATGGACGATTGGATGGTAAGATATACGTTCTTCTCGACTTGAATATTTCAGGGATGAGATCCTTAAAGGAGGGGAGAATGTAACACCCCGTATTTTCTGATAGCAAATTAAAGAATACTTAATTATAAATGCGAGAATCAAGGGAAAACATTAAAATTTCTTGGCATAGATTGGTACATGAAATGGTATATTTGGTATACCATTTATTGTGAGCATAATTAAAAGAATAATTATGGCATGATTAAATTAAGATTAATTTACATATATAATTAGACATATATAGAAAATATGTGAATTTAGAAAAGACGAATTATGACTCACTGCTGAGTCATTAGGGGATGAGTTGGTTGTTCTAGATAACTCTATCTTGTCTTAATGGTCTTGATTTATTCTGAGATGATCTGACGGCTCCTATTCAATCTAATCTCTATAAAAGCAACCTAATACCTCACCCCTAAATCATATTAAAAAATTGAACCTAGAGCCGTCATGCTGCCATTAGACAACCTAGAGTAGCCGCCACTTGAAGCTAACATAGAGACGAACCAAACTAAATCAAAACAATGATTGTCTACATCAAAGGCGAGCATTTCAACTACAGAATTCAGAATCCAGAAATCAAGACCTTCGTGCGTTGTAAGCGCAGTTATCTTTTAGACGTAAATAAATCTATGACGTGATTTGATATAAAGTGAAATTAGAATTATACCATGTTAATTCATATCGATTGATTGTGGTGATTTTATCATGAATTGGAATGATTGTGGATTATTGGATTTGGTATTGGATCTATTTGAAACTATCAATATCATATGCAAGTTATGTGTTTCATGTAAAGATCTACATGTATATGTTTTTATGCAAGTTGTAAGTTTTATATTAGATCCAAGTCAAGATCTACATGTACATATTCCTATATTTTATGTTAGATCCATATGTTCATATGTAAGTTGCAAGTTTTATGTTAGATCCATATGTTCATATGCAAGTTGCAAGTTTTATGTTAGATCCATATGTTCATATGTAAGTTGCAAGTTTTATGTTAGATCCACATGCCTATGTTCATATGTCCATATGCAAGTTACAAACTTTATGTTTGGATCCATGTCAAGATCCATTTAGGTTCACATGATTAATGCAAGTTATATAATTTATGATAAATCCAAGTTACGATCTAATTATATATATATATATATATATATGTCATATGCAAGTTACATTTTAGATCCTAAACTAGATCCTTATTTATATGCAAGTTTGTGAAGTGAATTTATGCAAGTTCACCTTATTAGATCTAGTTTACACCTATATGTTAATATTATAATCATACATGTTTTGGAATTGGACGTGTCATGATTATGTCACATGCTAGTCTATAATTGATGTTTATCCAAATTACATGATATATGTTGATTGAACCTATGTTATGCATGTTCCCTCCTTTATCTCTCGTTTATAGATTGGGCCAATTAGCGGGCCCAATGTCTTTATGTGATTAATGTGAATGAACAAACGAGGGTAACGTTGGGGGTAATTATTAAACCAAAACATGTAAATATGTTGGTGGGCCCAAAACCATGTAATTGGTTAAGGCCATAAATGGTATAATTTATATACCATTAGTCTTGAATTAAAACATGTGACATGATATACTTGTAGAAATTTGCATATATAAAAATGTAAATCTAGAAAAGACGAATATGCCTAACCCGAGGTTAGGCTGAGTTGTGGTGTAAACCTGCCCAGAACCGACCGGCACATCCAGTAACCACAACAATACCTGTCTAATGTGAGAGGTTAGTGCATCAAGCCCAGAAAAGCCTGAGGTTAGACTGAGTTGTGGTGTAAACCTGCCCGGAACCGACCGGCACATCCAGTAACCACAACAATACCTGTCTAATGTGAGTGGTTGGTGCTTTAATTAATTAATTAATTAAAGCTCATGAACAATCAAGCTAGAAATGGTGAGGTTAAGTAATTAAGGAAAAACTTAACCAACTTAACAAGACAAGAGTGGTGAGGTTAAGTAATTAAGAAAACACTTAACCAACTTAACATGTGAACAAGACAAGATTGGTGGGGTTAAGTAATTTAGAAAACACTTAGCCAAATCAATATGTTAACTAGGAAAGATTGATAGGGGTTAAGTCAAGTCAAGAACACTTAACCAATTTAACATGTTGATTAGAAAAACCCTAGTAATGGGGACCCATTTCAACAGTAACCCGCATGAACGTATCAAGGTACCCTGAACTAGGCAGGGTGGGGCACGATTACTGGGCTGAATATAAGCGGTCAAAAGGGTGGCAGTTAGGTGTGTCAGTGTAGGTTCCGATGGAGTACGGGCGTGCACGGGCTCCGGAGTGGAAAAAGAAGGCACTGGGCACCAGGCGTACACTTGTGCATCTAGAATCGTGTCAGGGGTTGCCATTATAGGACTTGATACACCCTATAATGGAACCAGCACAAGTACTTTATAATCACGTGGGCCGCATGACACCGAGAATACATGAATGCGAGTAGGAGCCGATCAATACATGAATGGGATCACTTTATCATGAACATACATTGCTAGTTAAACAAGTTCTTAGTGGGTGCAGAGAAGTAAAAGTGGGTGCGATAGCCAAATCTAGTTAAGTCTTACCTTATCTTGTTTTATGACTACCCTATCCTTATGGTATCATTCTAAGTTCAGTTTATTCATGTCATAGTCTTTTACTTGTTTATATGCTATTAAATAACTGGGCTTACCAGACTTATGTCTGACTCATTTTCCTTTCGCCTCTTTTCTTCCGTTCCCTCTAGGTCCGCAAGAAGGGAACACTTCTGCTTGACCGGATCAAATCAAAGCTTGAAGACCGTAGATGTAAGGCTTGGACTTTCTTTTTTTGAGCTATGGCTATGGTCAAAGACATGTTAGGGATTTGTCATTTTATTTTCAGTATTGCTTCTTTATGTTTTCAAGACAGATGTAATAACTTGGAAGATTGAAACTGTTTGTTGAAATGTTGTATTGAACAAGTATTTATGGAATGAAGTTGGTTTCTTTTCCGCTGCTTTAATTATCCGCTGCTTTAATTATTTGTCTTGTAATTTATTATTATCTTGTACCTTAAAACTCTCCACCGAAGTTAAGGCATTCCCTTTGAGAGTGACCTTAACGGAGGTGGGGTGTTACACAATGCGTGTCTAGGCCATACACGACACCCAGAGTACTTGACCTACAACCGGTCTTTCCATCGTACCCCTGCTTGGAGCCTGCTAGAACCTACGACAACGCCAATTCATTGGCCTTCTCATCTCTTGTCATTATCAATTACAATATTCATAAGCTCAGAACACTTTAGAGCATTCTCTTCACACGAAATCAATACATCCTTGAGTCTTCTCCACATTCGTCACATCCAACGAATAAATCACCTCACTTTGTCATTCCCCATTGAATTCACAACGAAGTCACCACATCATTAAGCTGAATTACATCACTGCGTTGCGGTTAGGGTTCAGGGGGGTGCCCCAAAAATTTTTTTAGACCTTTTTGTTCAAATCTGAGTCGTACCCGAAAAATAAAATTTTCATAATTAACCCTGTGCGACCGACCCTGGCTATGCTCGACCCAAACATTGCGTAATCCATCCTGGTGACTGACCGACCCTAGAACAAGGAACGATCGACCTCAGTGTCTCCGAAGCCCTAACCGAACGAGCCCTACACACGACCGACCCCCTGCTTGAACCTAGCCTTGCTCGACCAACCCTGCTCGACCAGCTCAACCGACCCTGCTCGACCAGCTCAACTGACCCTGTTCTTGGGTGCATGACCGACCAGTCTTTGGGGTGCACGACCAACCCCAAACCATGCACGACCGACCACCTCCTTGGGCTGATGCACGACTGACCATGCCTATACTACACCTGGTACTACACATTGTAATACACGCTCGATTGTGGCCTGTACGCTTGGTGTACATGTGTACGTGAAGATGTGGCTGTTCGCTGTCAACTCCTGCAACTGCCAGCATTCACTTCAATTCGTAATTGCCGAACAGATAAGACGTCGACGAAACCAACTCGTCCAACTCATCAAATATGACCATAAGCATGAAATGAAATCACTAGCAACATGAAAACGACGATTTCCATCATAAGTTATATAAATTTCACAAAACTGTGATAAATGAACATATAATCTAAATTGTGGATCTAACTTGCATAAACATGTAAAATGGCATAGAAATTATCGGTTTAAATAAGCTAAATTATATCCTAGAGTGGTTCATATGAAAATGGACTTACCAAGGTGTAGATCTATGGTAAAACACTTGAATTTGATGAAAAACATTATCAAACATTCATATACCTCATTGAATCCATGAGAGAGATTCAAATCACTCACCAATTCTCCAAAACAAGCAAAAGTCAATGAATTAAGATTCTAGACAGCAAGAAATTTGAACCAAATCCCTTGATTCAATGAACTCTCCCTTCGAATAATGTAGATTTAGCCTCAAATGGTGTAGATCTTCGATTTCCTTCCTTTAGATTATGATTTTAATGGTGGAAAGGTGTTAGAGGAAGAAGGAACATAGGCCACCAAATGAGAGAATAGAGAAACTAAACCATTTCTCATACCTCCCACCCCCTATTTATACCCTTCCATCAGCCTATTAATGGACCTTTCCAAATCAGCCTATTAAGGCTCCCAAAACCTGAACAACCAACTATTAAACCTTAAAACAACGATTCCTCCCAAACTGCTGAGCCAAATCTTTAATGTAACCACTCTACGAAAAGGCAATCATCATTTCATTTCCAATGGCATAGGTCTCACCACCTGATTCGACCTGAGTCAAAAGTTGTACCCTTTACAAGACTGACGGGGGCAAAGTGGTCACAAACAAAATTGGTAAAAATTATGGACATGTCTTACATCCCCATAAGCAACATATTAAAATATGAGAATGATCCAACCCTCAGGGAATAAAATAAAACTGCATGCCTATCATCCATACTAGCAACCATCAAGCCATGCATCCACAGCCTAATCCTAGCACGCAGAATTCTATCAAACAACAACAAGATACAATGATATAATGATGATACGATATCAAAGAGTCCTACCGATGAAGAGTTCTGGATCAGTCACTCATTCTCTCTTTCGTCTCCCATGTACAATCGTCGCCATCTTCACTCCATTGTACCTTGACTAACTTAACCGTCTTTCTCCTAAGCTGCTTCGTGTCATTTCCCACAATACAAAGAGGCTTACAAGGTCTCCACACTACGGTCTCTACTTCAAGGTCTTTATACCGCTTTGGAGATACCATAACATTTGAATCATGCGCGAACTTCCGTAGAAACGATACATGGAACACATTTTGCACACTCGACATCTTCTCGGGTAACTCTAACGTATATGCGAGCTTTCCAATTCACTCGACTATCGGAAATGGTCCAACGAACCTAGGAGCTAACTTTCCTTTATTTCTGAATCTAACCATATGCTTCAATGGTGAAACCTTCATGAAAACCATATTGCCAACGTCGAATTCCAAGTCCTTACGACGCTTATCGGTATAACTCTTCTAATGATCTTGGGCTGCCTTCATTCGTTGTCGAACGATCTCGATACAATCCGAGGTCTCTCTTATCATTTCAGACCCAAGTACCAACTTATCTCCAGTCTCTAACCAACAAGCTGGAGAATTACACAGTCTCTCATACAATGCCTCATATGGTGTCATCCCAATGCTCGACTGGTATCTATTATTATATGCAAACTCAACTAAATGTAGAATTCCCACGATCCTCCGAAGTTTAACACACAAGCCCTCAAGAGATCTTTCAAAACTCGATTAACTCTATCAGTTTGACCATCGGTTTGGAGATGGTAAGCCATACTTAAACACAACTCGGTTCCCGAAGCTTCTTGCAAACTCTTTCAAAATCCACTCGTAAACAATGGATCCCAGTCACTCACTATACTCTTTGGGATACGATGGAATCGAACTAACCATTTCACATAAAGCTCAGCCAACTTCGATGATGTCCTAGTTGATTTGACAGGAATGAACCTTGCACTTTTGGTCAAGTGATCCACGATGACACAAATCCCTTCATTTCCTGCCCTGGTTCTAGGTAATCCATCGATAAAATCCATTGATATCTGCTCCCACTTCCACGTAGGAACTTCCAATGGATGAAGCAAACCACTCAGCTTCTTCTGTTCAGCTTTCACCAACTGACAGTTCATGCATTTGGAAATGAACTTTCCAATATCTCGCTTCATCCCCTCCCAGTAGTAGACTCGCTTCATGTCCTAATACATCTTATTACCACCGGGATGAATCATCAACTTTGAGTGATGACATTCCCCCAGAACCTCATCTCTCAATCCGTCGATATCAGGAACAACTAATCATCCTTGCTTTCGAAGCCAACCTTCTCGATCAACTTCGAACTCTTTATTCTCTAGTTCCAGTTTCTGGATAAAGTCGACAAGCTTTGTATCTTTCTTTTGGCTCTCGCCAATCCTTTCGATAAGAGTAGGTCTTATCGATAAGCTTGCTAACATTTCAGGTTCCAACTCACATTGTGGCCTGAAATCGAATCTCGGCAAATACTCAAGACTCTTCCATTCCGAAAACATCGCTCCCAAACTTGTGTGTCTTCGACTTAACGTATCTGCAACTGCGTTGCCTTTGCTAGGAGTATAGGCTATACCAAAATCATACGATGCCCGAAACTCTAACCATCGTTGCTGCCGAAGATTCAATTCCTTTTGGGAGAAAAGATACTTCAACGACGTGTGATCCGTAAACAACTCGAATCGAACTCCCAACAGGTAATGTCTCCACATCTTCAGAGAAAACACAATTGCTGCCAACTCAAAATCATGAGTTTGATGATTCCTTTTGTGCGGCTTTACTGTCGACTCGCGTAGGCGCTATGCAGCTAAAGCACTTAGCGGATCAAATGCGGCGGAGGTCCGAAAAGTCATAGCGGGGATAAAGAGAGGAAATAGCAGGATATAATAGATGACTCTAAAATAACACATGTAACTCCTTCAAAATGTTTATATGAACATATAAATGATAAGTAAGCGAAAAAGTAACAATTTATTTAACTTTAGTTAGTACATTGTAAATTTTAAATACTAATATGTGCAAATATCGATAAATAAACATAAACTTTCATTTAAATTAATTAAATTCAATAACATATTAGAGTATTTTTGTTCATAAAAGTAGATATTAAAAAATTCAATTAAAAAACCTAATTTAATAATTTTTTAAATGCATAAATTTCATTTTTGAGTTCATTTTTTTCATCAAAGTTATAGCAGGAATAACAAAATATAGCGAAAATAACGGAATATATCGGGAATAGTGGAATATAGCGGGGCTTAAAGCGGAGAGGCTATATCAAAGGCTATTTGAGGAAAAGCATAGTGGTGGTAGTGTGCTACAAGATATAGCAGGGTTATAGCGGGGCATTAATTGCATAGCGTAGGCCACAAATTTATCCTTCTGCATTAGCACTGCTCCAAGCCCAGTACCACATGCATCGGTTTATACCACCATCTCTTCATTCCTATTTGGAATGGATACAGAAGCACTCGTTAGTCTCTTCTTCAGTATTCCAAAAGCTTGCTCACACTTTGTATCCCATGTGAACACTTGATTCTTCTTTGTCAATCCTGTCAACGGTGCAGCTACCTTGGAGAAATCCTTGATAAACCATCGGTAATAACCAGCCAACCCAAGGAAACTCCAAACATCTGTCTCATTCTTAGGTCTATCCCAGTCCTGGATTGCAACCACTTTAGCAGGTCAACCGCTATCCCAATTCCAGAAACAACATGGCCTAAGACCCTCACTTCACTCTTGCAGAAGCGACATTTTGAAAACTTAGCACTTAGCTGAAGTTTTCGCAAAATTTCCAAAACGACTCTCAAGTGTGCCTTGTGTTCTTCCTCATTCTGAGAGTAAACCAGAATGTCATCCATGAACACAAGCACAAACTAGTTCAACTAATCTCTGAAAACTATATTCATAAGATCAACAAAGTATGCTGGCGCGTTAGTCAACCGAAATGGCATCACCAACCATTCGAAGAACCCGGATGGTGTCCTAAAAGCAGTCTTTGGCGCACTATCCTTTGCCACCCTCAATTGGTGAAATCCCGTTGCCAAATCCATATGAGAACACACTTTGGCCTCATGAAGCTGATTGAACAAGTCATTTATCCTTGGCAACGGATACTTGTTCTTTTTGGTCACATTGTTCAGTTCACGATAGTCCACACACAATCTCAACGATCCATCTGCCTTAGTTGCAAACACGACCGGTGCACCCCATTCGAAAACACTTCTCCGAATGAATCCCTTTCCTAGAAGGTCACGAACTTGCACCTCCAACTCTCACTGTTACTTAGGCGCCATTCGCCTAAGAGGCATAACGATTTGTCTAGCACCCTTGACCAAATCGATCCTAAACTCGATCTCATGATGCGGAGGCAAACCTTTGACTTCTTTAAAAACATCCTCATACTCATTAGCGATCGGCACAAATGACAAGTCTTCTTATGGAATCGCAAGTATATATATATATATATATGTATATATATATATAACTAACGAAGACACCCTCTTCGCGCTTACACCGTATCAACACCTTTCACCCTTCCATGTCCCCGACTCTCACCTCTAGCTTCTTGCAATTCACTCTTGCTGCATACCTATTGAGCCAATCCATGCCCAAGATGATCCCAAACCCAGTGAAGTTAAGAACAAAGCAATTACACACAAAAGAGCAACCATGACTCGACAACACTAGACCACGACAAATCATGCAAAGATTTGATGAACCCCCAACTGGATTAGTCACTACGAAAGGTCTATCACAAATCTTGGGTTCCAAACCCAAGCGGCACACAAGCTCATTGCAAATGAAAGAATGCGATGCTCCAGTATCGAACTGAAACACCATTAACTGAAAGAGTACCTTGTACGATGACACACTTTCCTTTCTCTTCTGCAGTAAGAGCTCTCGAATAAGTTGGTATGGCTTCCAAAGCATAAGCCTTAACTGTAACACCCCACCTCCGCCAGGGTGTCTCTCGCAAGCACTCTGACTTTGGAGGGGCGTTTGAATCAGGTAAACATGCATAATGATATATCAAGGCAGAACAAGAACATATGTATATATGTAAACAGAGTAAATAACATAGATAAAACAGCGGAAGATATTCAAACCATTTCAAACACAAGTTTAGTACATCATAATGTATAACATCTATATGTGTGCACATCACATACATCCATATGCAACATCCATGTGATAACACAAAAATTTTCATCCATGAATAAGCATAAACACTCATGCATATGCAATATGAGAGTGTGTGAGCCGATCTTAGTGCCTAATGTGTATCATGCATCCACGAGTATCCACTTGCAACCACTTGCAACCATCAAGCATAACATGTTTCAAATACATGTTTCATCCAAAGGGTTTCTACCTAAGGTTCTCATGACAAGGTTAGCACGATAACTAGATAAACATGGATAGCAAAGAGAAAGATATGCTAACAAAGAAATGAGATTGAGAGTGTACCCTCAAAAAGGAATGGATAAAGCCCACGCATCTTCTCCTCGGTTTCCCAAGTTGCGTCTTCTTCGGCTTCACCCCATTGAACCTTCACCAACTTGACCTCTCGATTCCTTAGCTTCTTGGTCTCCGTCCCCAAGATACGAATCGGAGCTCTCCTCAAAGTAGCTTCTTTCTCCACTTCCACATCTTTCAGATCACTTGGCTCAACAACCTCTGCTGACTCATGTAAACACTTCCGGAGATGCGAGACATGAAAAACATCGTGTACTCCGGCAAGCTTCTCGGGCAATTTCACTCTATAAGCCATCTGCCCGATCCTCTCTATAATAGGGAAGGGTCCAACAAATCTCGGTGCTAACTTCCCAACGGCTCCAAATCGGACCACATTCCGCAAAGGAGAAACATTCACGAAAACCATATCTCCAACATCAAACTCCAAATCAGATCTTCGCTTATCAGCATAGGATTTCTGTCGGTCTTGGGCCGCTTTCATCCGTCTTCGAATCAACTCGATCTTCTCGGATGCATCTCTGATCATATCAGGCCCAAGTATAAGCTTATCTGTAGTCTCCCACCAACATGTAGGCGACTTGCACGGCCTCCCATATAAAGCTTCAAATGGTGCCATCCCTATGCTTGCTTGATAACTGTTATTATATGCAAATTCAACAAGAGGAAGATGGTCTTCCCAAGTACCACCAAAATCCAGAATACAAAGCCTTAACAGATCCTCGAGTACCCTATTCACCCTTTCGGTTTGACCGTCCTTCTGTGGGTGATAAGCAGTACTTGGATTCAACCTCGTGCCCATGGCTTCTTGCAAGCTATTCCAGAACTGACTTGTAAAGATTGGGTCACGGTCACTGACTATACTAGAAGGGACTCCATGAAGTCTCACAATCTCACGAAGATATACAGACGCTAGCCAAGATGCGGTCCTCTTGCTCTTTACCGGAATGAAATGAGCACTCTTCGTAAGTCTGTCCACAATAACCCAAATGCTCGTATTCCCTTTCCTTGACCTTGGTAGCCCATCAATAAAATCCATGGAAATACTCTCCCACTTCCAAAGTGGAACGTCTAGAGGATGCAATAGCCCACCGGGCTTCTTCGACTCGGCCTTAACTTGCTGGCAAATGATACATCTAGAAACAAACTCAGCCACATCCTTCTTCATCCCAGGCCAAAAGAAAATACGCTTCATATCTTTATACATCTTATCTCCGCCTGGATGTATAGTCAACTTAGAGCGATGCGCTTCCTCAAGAATTTTTCTTACTAGATCTCCTACCACTGGAACACATAACCTTCCATCTCTCCTCAGTCAACCCTTGTCATCAATAGAATATCGAGCGAGATGACTAGACGTCTCTCCTCGAATCAGCTTATCCATAATCTCAACTATCTGAGGGTCTTCTTTCTGCGAAGACCCAACTTGATCAAGAAGGGTAGGTCTGAGTTCCAGAGATGCTAATGAACCGGTCATCGACTCAATTGCCAAAGAGAAATCAAAGGTTGCCACATACTCTATTTCGCGTATTTTTCCGAGACGAACGCAATGGCATAGCCCGTTTCCCTTGATTCAGATTTTAGAATTAAATTCTGCCTCAATTTATGTTATAACAGGTTATTGAAAATACGGGTTGTTACATTAACCATTTTCTTCCCTTTAGCTGATTCTGGACAATCTTTCTTCTCATGTCGATGCTTTCCACACTTGAAGCACTTCTTCTCAGCTTTAGGACTCTTGCATTCACTAGAAAATTGGCCCTTCTACCAACAATTGAAACAAGTCACTTCATTATTCTGCTTCTTCTGACCATCCTTCGCCTTTTATTGCTGCTGCTTCCTTTTCTTATTATTACCACTCTGTTGTGGCTTCTGAACTTCCTTGGTTGAAGCAACAACATTGGCCTCTTTAGGGAATAAGCTCTCATGACGAACCGCCTTTTCCATAAACTTCTCGAATGGACCGTCAAAATGATCCACCAGCGGCCTTCCAATGTAGGTATCAAGACCAATGACGAACTTCTCATTCTTCTGATAAGGTGTATCGATGTATGAACGAGCATATTTGGACAAGGCCTTGAAATCAGAAATGTAATCTAGCACTGATTTGCCATTCTGCTTCAGCTCTATGAACTTCTTGAACAAAACAGATTTCTGAGCTGTGGAAATGAATTTTTCTTTAAACTTAGCTTGGAATTGCTCCATGAAATCTCTTCTTCTGGAGTTTCAAGTGTAACCGAATTCCACCATTCCATGGCTATGCCTTGCAGCTGCCTTGATATAAGCTTCCTCTTGGTTGCATCATCCAAACTTAAGTCTCCAAAGATACGGACACAAGAATCCATCCACCTCTGAACCTCTTCAGCTGGGTAAGTTCCATTGAATGGTTTTCCTCCTAGAGATGTAAAGTCCTTGCATATCTTTGCAAAATCCACAACCCTAGGCAATTAAACTCCTACATCTACCGTTGCTGCCACTAGAGCGGGCACCCTTCGCATGAATGCCTCCATCATGGCTTCAAACGTGGTAGGGTAGTCTGGTTCACCGCCATTACCCCCTCCAGTATTAGCTCCCCTAGTAGCGTGTCTTGTTGTTCGTCTACTCATTCTAAATCTGCAATTTAGAATAATTAGCCACTTTCAAGAAAACTGATAAAGGAAAACAAATGCTACTACTATATATGCTAATATATATAGTAAGAATACAACTGAAATCTACAAGTACGTCTCTCATACGTGATTACGTTTCGAACTTTGGCTAAAATCGTTAACCAGAGCTCTGATACCAAATATGACAACCGCCTATAACCCCTGCACTATACAAGAGGAATAATGCGCTGAAAGGTGTGCACGACGGCTATGGACGATCATCAGAGTAGGTAAACATCATAGGAACCTGTCGTAAACTCACAACGCAAGGATAAAATATAATAGAACTTATAAAACATGTATTAATAGTGAAGCAGGAAAACACCAAAACTTTCAGAACAATTTGAAAGCAATATTCACACTCTTGGATTACAACCGTAGTGTTTATACAATTTTGCCTCACTACAGCACTCAGAGAAAATAGAAAATAACGGAAATCCAAATACTATATAGTAAGAAAGATAGTACGCCAGCCTCCTACCCCCCTCCGAACAGCAACATCGTCATCACTAAGCATTCACCTGTCACCTCCCACCTAGTTTGCCCATCCATACCATCAAATGAACAGCCCAAGGTAATAAGAGGGAAACATAAAACCTTGAGTCAAACAACAGTCTTAGTGAGCGATAAAATAGCTAACAAACATCATCAATAAAGTATATGAGAATAGGTAGATAACCGAATTAATCTACCAAAACACCCGAGAAGTACTCACAACTTCCTTCCCACCTCTGGCAGTGATAGCCTTTACGATCCATACATCCAAAGGAAACAACAATTTAGCCATGACAATCAGAACAACGATTCATACATGGCAAATACAACTCATACAACATCTAGCTATATCTCCCAAAAACCACCCTAATCGATTTTGGCATCTGTTAGCCCTCTTTTTGGAAAAAGCTGCAACGGGCCAGATCGAAACCCAAACGCGCAACCAACCAAACTAGACAGATCGCATTCCAGGAAGCCCAGCAGAAGATCGGCCCGAAGCGATCACATATTGGGCCAAGCCACTTCTCAAGTAAGCTAATAACTCACTCTGGAATACTGGCTCTCCCAGTCGACCGAGAGAATCGCTCTCATATAGGGCATATAGACCGAATATTTCGGATCTGCATGGAAACATCCAGCTGAGCTATCCAAATACTTAGCCCGACTTTCAAGGAAGAAAAGGCGGTCAACCACATCCGGACAAAGCTCTACTTTTGATACACCTCACCATGGATGCCACGTAAGTCGCAACTTCCGAGGATACAATTTATGAATAGTGGAATCAGTCTTCCAGCCGCTATTCTATCCAAGGAATGAACTCCACGCATCCAAGTCTTCCTAGAAAGGCCGGGCTATGTCACAACAGCCCAAGTCGTCATCTCCACCAATAAATATCTCAAATCTTAATGAGGAAAGGGACCTCTTTTTCACCTTTTGGATTTCAACTTCTTCTTCTCGAAGAAATCTTTTCTAGAAGAGAAAAATAGCCGTCTTCTTTCTTTTCTTTAAAGAGAAAAAGCATTGTATTTGTAATCAAAAGGAAAAGTAATACATATAAAATGGACGTAGGCACAATCTTTGTCGAACCACTATAAAAATTCTGTGTGTGCTCCCTATTTCCTTTACTTTTTCTGCATTTTATAATCAGTATTCGTGTGCTCTTCACACGACTGGGGGTTGAACGTTACTGGTGACCAACTTTTGATGTCAACACTTTGGCGCGTCAGGAAGGGGAGAGCTTGCCTTAATCCATGGCGAACAAACGAAAGAAAGATACAACATCCTCTCATCCCGCAAACACCGATGCAGCCGATACTAATGCTACGGAAGCGAGCCACGAGGCTTCCTCTCATGAAGATATGTCTCGATTTCTTACCCGGGACGACATGGATAAATTCATGGTCGAGTTCAGAGAACATATGACATCTCAGGGTAAACTTCTCGAACGACAGCAGCAGTTGATGGATCACCTTCTCGATCGACTGGAGACAGGATTGAACGCTACAACATCAATTCCTCTATCGGCCGGGACTAGGGAAACAACTGATCTTCGGTCTACACAGAATCAGGACACTGATCAGACTACACCTTTATTTCATCCTGGTTTGGTCCCACCAACCAATCCATCACAACCAGGAGTATCACTTCCAGCGACCAGCACAGCTACAACAGCAGAACCCCAGGAGGCTCACGATCAAGATCTAGATCGGTCGAACATTTTGCCTCCACTCTTGGAAACAGCTCGACCTATTGAACCAGTCGAGCAACCACCAGGCCATCCGAATCAATGCCATTCCTATTACAACCCGAAATCTTACCGCAGACCAGTCTAACTTCTCTTCCCCTTTAACAAAGAGCTGGTGCGGCATTCCCTTCGAACCAGGGAGGCCATTCCACCATACCGGGTCCTCACTTTGGCAGAAGAAAATGCAATCGTAGACGCTCCTAACCTCGCTCCTACCAGGGGCATCCTCAAGCTCTGAACATCACATGCTATGCCGGATCAGCTTAGACCCTCTGTCGTGGGTACGGATCGAGCCAACACTCCTCAGGTTCAAGAGGGGCCATTCCTCCCAGAACCACCTACCAGAGCTCACCTTCCATCGCACCTTCACTCAACTCTCGGAAGATGGGCCCAGCCAACGACCGCCCTTCCGAAAATGCTTTTGCCAGATCCTCGTACCGAAACTCTACCGGATGTTGAGCTAAATTCATGGCAACGAATCCTCGGAGATGGAAGCCAACTTGCAAGCATCATCCGACGCTTTACTCGGGGCACTTCCTCACAGCAAGATACAGATAATGTCAATCGCGACCCTTTTACTAGGGAAATTAGAAACTCCCGAAACCCTCCGGACTTCAAGTTCCCAGCTATCGAATCATACAATGGTCGCACAGATCCAACCATCCACCTCATGCGATACATGCGACATATGGAAGTACTCGGCACATCAACCAACGTCATGGCTAAGTGCTTCCCGCTCTTTCTCACAGACATAGCTGGAATGTGGTTTCGACAACTAACATTGGAGTCAATCAGCAGCTGGAACACGCTAGTCACCTGCTTCATCGAGCAATTCAGGGTATATATTTCCCGACCAAAGAGTGTTATGTTCTTATCCACCATCAAGCAATGATTAGGAGAGACGCTCAGATCCTTCTTCGAAAGGTTCAACGCAGTAGTAGCATCAGTCGATCGATCCGAGCCATCGATGGTACTTATGGCCGCCATTGCGGGAGTTCAGAATCGATCAGAATTCTTGAACTCTTTAACTAGAGATCCCCCCAAGGATATAGATGATTTCTATTTCGAGGCCAAGCGATTCCTTCGACAAGAAGATGCCAGCATTGAGATGGAGAGCCTAGAGGTCTTAGCTGCCAAGCAACAAGGTCCATCCAACAACAACGGCCAGAATAAAGGAAGAGGAAAGGCCCAGGAAAAGAGCGAGCATCATGTGCGACCTCGAATCAAAAGTAAGTACGACCAGTACATCGAACTCAACTGCTTTCTGCTTGATATCTACCTTGACATACGAGGGTCCCTGCCCACTCCAAGACCACCTCGATGAGAGCCAACCCAGATGGAGCTCGATTCCGGCAAACATTGCATATTCTACAACGTAGCTGGACATAGCACCGATGAATGCCGACATTTGCGCGATCTCATCAAGGATCGAGTCAGAAAAAAGGTGCTACCCGAATATGTCAAGCCCTGACCTTGCCGCCGCGATCTTCTACCCAAGCTCCTCAGGTCGATCCATAAGCTCCTAGAAATGGAAAGGACCTTGAAACTAGCACTCGCGTCATTATCATTAATTAATTTTTTTTATGATATGTTTCTTTCAATAAAAAGGACACCTTGATGTATACATGTACGGGGTTAGGATTTAGCTCCTAGGTATGCTCTGGAATCAACACATGTCCTCTTAGAATTTCTTTTCTATGTAATAATTATTTAGCAGCTATGAATTTTCTTTTGCAAATACGGAAAATGTTTGGGAAATTCAAAAGTCGAGCATGGATAATGCTCGCCCTCTTTTAATGTGGTCAGCGCGCAAGCCTACCACCATTTCTTAATACCTACTCCCCTAGCCGAGTGTGGTATATTTCTTTAAGATGAGTACGGATGATACTCGCCTCTTCTTTTTCTACACCACGAGTGTTTACCGCTCGCTGAACACATTAATCTAACATGAGTCGAGCATGAAAAACACTTGCCCTAAGCCGAGTATGGTTAATACTCGCCACTAAGCCGAGTATGGTTGGTACTTGCCACATCTCAAAGCCAAGTGAAATAAAATGCTCGACCCATCAGCCTTCTCCAAGCCGAGAACGGTTTATTTTTGTCTTTGCAGGAACTAACTCTCATAAAGACGGTGATTATCTCGACCTTAATACGGTTCCCGATGGTTGTCGGTTTTCCGGACTTAATACAACTTATTACGGTTGTCGGTTTTCTAGCCTTAATACAATCATTAGAATCGTCGGGTTTCTGGCCTTAATATGATCTGGCACAACCATAGCTACTCGAACGATTGTGCTTTGATCCGTATTTCATAACACACCTCCATCTATTGAAGAAGATGCATTCTGAGGGGCAAAGTGTTAGCCCACTTTTTGGCTAAAGCAGCAACGAGCCAGATCGAAGCCCAAACGTGCAACCAGCCAAACTAGACAGATCGCACTCCAGGAAGCCCAGCAGAAGATCGGCCCGAAGAGATCACATATTGGGCCGAGCCACTACTCAAGCAAGCTAAAAATTCACTCCGAAAGACTCGCTCTCCCAGTCGACCGAGAGAACCGCTCTCATATAGGGCATATCGACTGAATATTTCGGATATGCATGGAAATATCCAGCTGAGCTGTTTAAATACTTAGCCCGACTTTCAAGGAAGAAAAGGTGGTCAACCACATCCAGACAAAGATCTACTTTTGATACACCTCACTGTGGATGCCACGTAAGCCGTAACTTCCGAGGATACTATTTATGAATAGTGGAATAAGTCTTCCAGCCGCTATTATATCCAAAGAATGAACTCCACACGTCCAAGTCTTCCTAGAAAGGCCGGGCCACATCACAACATCCCAAGTCTTCATCTCCACCTATAAATACCTCAAAGCTAAATGAGGAAAGGGACCTCTTTTTCACCTTTTGGATTTCAACTTCTTCTTCTTCCCCGAGAAACCTTTTTTGGAAGAGAAAAATAGTCGTCTTCTTTCTTTTCTTCAAAGAGAAAAAGCATTGTATTTGTAATCAAAAGGGAAAAGTAATACATATAAAGTGGACGTAGGCATAATCTTTGTCGAACCTCTATAAAAATTCTGTGTGTGCTCCTCGTTTCCTCTACTTTTTCTGCATTTTATAATCAGTATTCGTGTGCTCTTCATATAGTTGGGGATTGAACGTTACTAGTGACCAACTTTTGACGTCAACAGAATCCCTCAAGTACAAGCCCCAGAGGCCGAAACCAATAACAAACAAGCACCCAAAGAAATCCTCATTTGAAGTCAGATAATCTCCTGACATGGCACAATCACTACAACCAAGCATTCAAACGTCCATGACTGACTCTGGCTATTACCGCCAACCTTGCTTTGAAACCATCGTTAATCTTATGATCGGCTAAACAATTTTCCATCAACTATCAAGGACCATACTCAATGCCTCAGTTGTAGAAAAAACCCCATACGCTATACACAACGCATGTCTAGGCCATACATAACACCCAGAGTACTTGACCTACAACCGGTCTTTCCATCGTACCCCTGCTTGGAGCCCGCTAGAACCTACAACAACGATAATTCCTCGACCTTCTCATCTCTAGTCATTATCAATTACGACTATTCATAAGCTCAGAATACTTTAGAGCAATCTCTTCACACGAACTCAATACATTTTTGAGTCGTCTCCACATTCGTTACATCCAGCGAAAAAATCACCTCACTTCGTTATTCCCATTGAATTCACTACGAAGTCACCACATCACTAAGCCGAATTACATCTCTGCGCTGCGGCTAGGGTTCGGGGGGTTGCCCCTAAAAAATATTTTTTCAAACCATTTTGTTCAATTCTGAGTCATACCCGAAAAATAAAATTTTCAAAATTGACCTTGTGCGACTGACCCCTGGTGCGACTGACCCTGGCTATGCTCGACCCAAACCTTGCATAATCCATCCTGGTGACCGACCGACCCTGGAACAAGGACCGACCGACCTCAGTGTCTCTGAAGCCCCAACCGACCGAGCCCTACACACGACCAACCCCCTGCTCGAACCTAGGCTCGCTCGACCGACCCTGCTCGACATGCTCAACCGACCCTGCTCGACCAACTCAACTGGCCCTGTCCTTGGGTGCACGACCGAGCCGGTCTTTGGGGTGTACGACCGTCCCCGAACCATGTACGACCGACCACCTCCCTAGGCTGATGCACGACCGACCCTGCCTGTACTACACCTTGTACTACACATTGTAATATGCGCTCGACCCATGGCCGGTATGCTCGACCCAAAACATACACATACTCCCATTCACCTCTGAATTCGATCAAAACTTTGCCCAACGCTAAATTAGACGAAACCAACTTGTCCAACTCTTCAAATATGACTACAAACATGAAATGAAATCAATAGCAACATGAAAACGACAATTTTCACCGCAAGTTATATAAATTTCACAAACCATGATAAATGAACATATGATCTAAATTGGGGGTCTAACTTGCATACACATGTGATATGGCATAGAAATTATCGGTTTAAACATGCTAAATTATATTGTAGGGTGATTCATATGAAAATGGACTTACCGAGGTGTAGATCTATGGTAAAACACTTGAATTTGATGAAAAACATGATCAAACATTCATATACTTCATTAAATCCATGTGAGAGATGCAAATCACTCACTAATTCTCCAAAATAAGCAAAAATTAATGAATTAAGATTCCAAATAGCAAGCAATTCGAACCAAATCCCTTGATCCGATGAACTCTCCCTTCAAATGATGTAGATCTAGCCTCAAATGGTGTAGATCTTCAATTTGCTTCCTTTAGATTATGATTTTAATGGTGGAAAGGTGTTAGAGGAAGGAGGAACATAGGCCACCAAATGAGAGAATAGAGAAACTAAACCATTACTCATACCTCCTACCCCCTATTTATACCCTTCCATCAGCCCATTAGTGAGCCTCTCCAAATCAGTCCATTAAGGCTCCCAAAACCTGAACAACCAATTGTTAAACCTTAAAAAAGCGATTCCTCCCAAGCTGCTGAGACAAATCTTCAATATAACCACTCTACGGAAAGGAAATCATCATTTCCTTTTTGATGGCACAGGTCTCACCACCTGATTCGACCTGAGTCAAAAGTTATGCCCTATACAAGACTGACAGGGGAAAAATGGTCATAAACAAATTTGGTAAAAATTATGTACATGTCTCACATCCCCATAAGCAACATATTAAAATATGAGAATGATCCAACCATTAGGGAATAAAATAAAAATATTTTACAATCTTCCGATACGTAAAATGCGGGTTGTTACAACAGTCTAGTCCACTGATTCTCCCATAAGTTATAATGATAAAACACTAGGAAAAGTTCAAGGCTTTTGTGCTACTTTTACCGATATGATAAATGTTTCGCAATTTTAAACAGCTTAGATAACCACTCATTCATGTGGAAGATTATGGGAAATTAAGAAGCAGAGATAGGGGAAATCAATTAGTCCCACATCGGGAAAAACTAATACCTATGCCACTATATATATACTATGACTTGATATACTATATCAAAAGAAAAGGAGGATATGTAAGAGCGAATGGCATGATAAGCATTCACATTAATATTGAAAGGTCAAAGGATAAAGCCTTGGGGGGCTCTTGGGGTCTCGTGATCTATTTGGCCTCCGAATGACCGTTGGGCTTGCTGCGCTTAGGAACCATTATATTTTTGAATATTAGTCGCGTATATGTCAATGGAAATGTTTGTTGGTAAAGGGTCGCAACATTTCCAATAGTCACTACCGTTGTAATTCAAACAGCAACACCTATTCACGAATGAGTGTCTCTTCCAGCCTATATATAGGCATTCGAAATTCAAATCAACATAGAAATTTAATTTTGTTCTCCCTTTGCTCTTCATCGTCTTCCTGCATTGCTCTAATCTATAAATAAAAGTGAATATTAGACACACATTCCTATTTTCAAAGTTAATTAGGCTCGCATCCCTTACATTTTTAAAATGCAAACCCGGTCCTTATTTTCAAAAGTTCCGTGTTTTACATGTTTTGGCCAAAAAAACATGCGCTACTGTATAAAAAAATTCTAAATCCTGGAAACATTCCCAGAAGTCCAAGGAAATCAAAAAAAAGTTGCATACATAAATGCAACTATTACCAATAGTTGCATACATGTATGCGAATATTTGAATACCTATGCAAGAATTTGTCTGTGACTTCAGAATAACTGCATACAAGTATGCAGTTATTCAGAATAACCACATACAAGTATGCAGGAATGTGTTGAAGGCCGAAGGCATGCTAATATTTGCATACTTGTATGCAGTTTTTTTTATGTATAACTGCATACTTGTATGCAGATATACAAGTATGCATGGTTTACATGCAGAAATTGAATTGTTGCACGAAAATATGCATGTATTTCATAAACTATGCATATACGTATGCATGTATGCTAAAGTTTGACGCAGAACTAAAATAGATGCATACATGTATGCAACTATTTGAATATATGTGCATCTGTCGATGCATTTTACTGCATTTTCGTTGTTTCTGTGTTTTTTTATCAAGACGTGCTTTTTGATTGTTTTTCCAGATTAATTGTTTTATTTAATTATGAATTTACGTGATTTTTTATAATTTTTTTAATGAATTTCGAAAAATAGGGATGTAATTTACAATAAGTTTTTGACCAGATGTGAGCCTAATTTTGAAACTTAATAAGGACTTGTGCCAAACGGACCCTAAATAAAAACTTCCTTGTGTTCATTGTCACTCTGCGATTGCAGCGCAACATCGCAGAGAAGATCCGTATCATCCTAGGGAAACAATTTCTCAATCAACCTCTCAGCTCCGTAGAGGGAGCAATTTCGTTTTAAGGAAACAACGCTCGCTGGACTCGGAATTTAATCGATACATTCTCTTTGCTTTCCTAAATTCTTATTACATCTAATGGTTTCAGACTATAATTGTTCTTTGTTGTTGTGAATTGCGAAATCATTGAAATAGTATTTCTAACGCTTATAGGCGCCATTCTTCACAGAAACGGTTTTTTGTTGTTTCTGTTGATTGGTTTCTAAAAATCTTGAAATGAAACTGTGATTGTTGCTTCTATTTGCAGACGACGATGTCGTAAAGTAGCAAAAAAAATCTGTGTAGACACAGACTGTGCTACCGGCTCCGCCTCTGGCTCCACCAACTATCCCATATTCACATGGCGAAAGACCCGAGAAGTTTAATGGTCAAGATTTCAAACGTTGGCAACAAAAGATGCATTTCTACCTGACAACATTAGGGCTGGCCAAATACATTTCAGAGGATCCCCATTTGTTGATGAACTGGAGCCTGACGCCACCAAAGTCGAGGCTCTTACTGCATGGAAGAATTCTGACTTCATCTGTAAGAATTACATTCTCAATGGTTTAGAAAATAGTCTATATAATGTATATTGTACCGTTGAGACATCAAAGGTTCTTTGGCTGAAGACGCCGGAATGAAGAAATTCATTATCGGGAAGTTTTCGGACTTCAAAATGATCGATTCCAAAACAGTCGTCATTCAGATTCAAGAACTCCATGTAATCGTTCATGAAATTCACGATGAAAAAATGGAGTTAAGTGAGTCATTCCAAGTGGTTGCCGCTATCGAAAAGTTGCCTCCGTCATGGAGGGATTTCAAAAACTGTTTGAAGCATAAGCACAAGGAAATGACCATGGAGGATCTGGTTGTTTGTCTATGAATCGAAGAAGACAACAGAAAATCAGAGAAAAAGGCTATTAGTTCATTACAGACAAAGGCTAATGTGGTTGATGATGAAAAGACAAACAAAAGGAAGTGCGAGAAGAATTCTAAGACAAAGAAACAAAAGAAGTTTCAAGGATCTTGCCATAATTGTGGAAAGAAAGGTCACAAAGCAGCCGTGTGTCGTGCACCCCAAAAGAAGAGACTAGAAGCAAATATGGTAGAAAATTTAGATGATGTTGCCGATATGGGTTTGTGTGCGGTTGTTTCTGAATGCAACCTTGTTGGCAACAACAAGGAGTGGTTTCTAGACACAGGAGCCACTCGTCATATATGTGCCAACAAGTGGATGTTTACAACCTACAAACCTACAACTGATCACGATCAACTATTCGTGGGAAAATCCGCATAAAAGGTGGAAGGAAGGGGAAAGATTGCACTGAAATCAACTTCTGGATAGGAACTAAATTGAATGACGTTGTCCACATTCGAGAAATCTGCAAGAACCTGATTTTAGGATCGTTTCTTGAAATGGATGGTTTCAAACTGACATTTGTTGCTGATAAGTTTGTAGTATCAAAGAATGGAGTGTATGTTGGAAGAGGATATGTGTGTGATGGCTTGTTTAAAGCAAATGTAACCACTATTGTACCAAACAATGATAAAAATAAAAGTGAATCTTCTATTTATATTGTTGAATCTTCTAACATATGGCATTCCAAATTAGGGCATGTGAATTTTGATACATTGCAAAAATTAATTAATCTAGAATTTATACCAAAGTGCAACATAGATTCCAACAATAAATATCAAGTTTGTGCAGAAGCAAAACTGACGAGAAATTCATTTCATCATTGAAAGAGAGACTGAATCTCTAGACTTAATACATACTGATGTATGCAATTTGAAAATGTGTCAAACTAAAGGATGAAAAAGGTACGTTATTACATTCATTGATGATTGTACCAAATATTGTCATGTATATCTCCATAAGCATTTGAAATGTTTAAACCATATAAGGCAGAAGTTGAGAATCAACTCTACAAGAAAATAAAATCTTTAAGAAGTGATAGAGGAGGAGAATACGAGTCTCTGTTTGAGGAATTTTGTGTTGAGCGTGGAATTACACATCAAACTACATCCCCGTATTCACCACAATCCAACGATGTAGACGAAAGGAAAAATGGAACTCTTAAAGATATGATGTATGCCTTATCGATTAGCTCTGTCTTGCCAGATAACTATTGGGGAGAAGCTATTCTTTTGCAAATCATATTTTGAATAAAATACCATTAAAGAAAACATCTAAATCTCCACATGAACTTTGAAAAAAAAACAGACCACCATCCTACAAATACTTGAAAGTTTGGGGGTGTCTTGCCAAAGTAGAAATACCAAAACCGAAAAAGGTCAAATTTAGACCAAAGATTATAGATTTCATATTCATTGGATATGCTCATAATAGTAGTGCATATCGAATTTTGGTGTACAAATCTAAAATTGATGACATTCATGAAAACACCATTACCGAGTCATGAAATGCTAGATTTTTTGAACACATTTATCCTCTAAAATTATCTATTGAAACAATTGTTCAAAAGAGATCAATAGATATAGATACTATAGGAAATAATGTCAATCAAAACTCAAATGAAAGAAATGTTGAAACAAAGGTAGAGGAACCTAGAAGGAGCAAATGTCAAAGGACTTCTAAAACCTTTGGATCTGATTTCGGTGCATATATGATAGAAAATGAACCTCTTACTTACCAACAAGCAATGTCATCTCCCGAGGCTCCATACTGCTAGGAAGCTGTCAATAGTGAAATAGAATCCATTTAAATAAACCATCCTTGGGAACTAGTGGATCTACCCAAAGGATCAAAACCACTAGGATATAAATGGATATTTATGAAAAAAAACTAAAATTTGAAGGCTTAATAGACAAGTATAAACAAAGACTTGTAAAAAAAAGGATTTAAACAGAAGGAAGATCTAGATTACTTTGATATGTATTCACCAATAACTAGAACAACATCGATTAGGATGCTTATTGCAATCGCATCCATATTAAATTTGGAAATACACCAAATGAATGTGAAAACTACGTTTTTAAATGGTGAACTAGAAGAAGAAATATATATGCAGCAACCTGAAGGGTTTCTAAGCCCAGGAAATGAAAATAAGGTGTGCAAGTTAGTAAAATCAATTTATGGCCTTAAACAAGCACCGAAACAATGACACGAGAAATTTGATGAAACTATGCTATCAAATGGATTTGAAATAAATGAATCAGATAAATGCGTCTATGTAAAATATACGAATATTGGATATTTCATTCTTCGTCTTTATGTTGATGATTTGTTTATCCTAGGAAATAATAAGGCCATAATAAAATCTACAAAGGATATGTTATCATCTAGATTCGACGTGAAAGACCTAGGAGTGGCTGATGTAATCTTGGGTGTAAAAATATAAAAACATCACAAAAATATGCATTATCTAAGTCACATTACATTTCCAAATTACTTGAAAGGTTCAAGCAGTATAATATAACCATTGCAAAATCACCAGTGGATATGAACCAAAATTGGGTAAAGAACACGGGTAATGGAATATATCAGCTTGAATACTCTCGTTACTAGGAAGTATTATGTATGTCATGAATTGCACTAAGTCTGATATTACATATGCTATAAGCAAGCTGAGAAGATATATCAGTAATCCTGGCAAACATCACTGGAAAGCAATAATCAGGATCCCACAATATCAAAAGTACACAAAAAATTATGTGTTGCAATATAAGAAGTATCCTTCAGTGATAGAAGGATATAGCGATGCCAATTGAATAACTGGCTCAAATGACACAAAATCCACAAGTGGATATGTGTTTACATTAGGAAATGGAGTAATCTCACGGAAATCATGTAAACAGTCTTGCATAACATGGTCAACAATGGAATCGGAGTTCATTGCTCTAGATAAAGCCATAGAAGAAGCATATTGGCTTAGGAGTTCTTGGAAGATATTCCAAATTGGAAAAAACCAGTACCTCCAATATGTATACATTGTGATTGTCAATCTTCTATAGGAAGTGCAAATCGTACATTGTATAATGGTAAATCTCGACATATTCGTCGTAGACATAAAACCATAGGACAACTTCTCTCTAATTGAGTCGTCACTATAGACTATGTACGGTCAAAGGATAACATAGCAAATCCACTAAAAAGGGCTAGCCAAGAGAGAAAGTTCAAACCTTATCGATGGGAATGGACTTAAGACGTATGAACTAAAAGTTTTCCAAAATAGAAACCATACCTAGTTGACTGGAGATCCCAAGATCTAGGTTCAAAGGGACAACTAAGTTTAAGATAAACTTGACGGCACTATTAAATGCAAACCATTCCTATGATAAGTAAGTGCACAACCTCTCGGAGAATAGGATAAGCTTGGCTTTTAATTATGTCTATATTGTGATGTTATAAAGAGCCAAGTGTGGTATTATGGGATAGTCTGTATAAAATCACCTATGTGAGTGTGAAGGCGCTGCTTCAAGAAGAATTATAAGGTCGAATTCTTCAAGCACTCATGAAACCAAGGCAGTATTCATGGCAAAAATGAACCAAAACAGAGAACCAAGGAGTTAAAGAGCATTTATCATGTGTTATCTTTATAGACTTTCACAAACGGCTTACAGTTGAAAGATAGTCTAGTCCACTGATTCGCCAGTAAGTTATAATGATAAAAATTAGGAAATTTTCAAGGATTTTGTGCTACTTTTACCGATATGATAAATGTTTCGCCATTTTAAACATATTAGATAACCACTCATTCATGTGGGGGATTGTGGGAAATGAATAAGTGGAGATAGAGGAAATCAATTAGTCCCACATCGGGAAAAACTAATACCTATGCCACTATATATACTATAACTTGATATACTATATCAAAAGAAAAGGAGGAGATGGAAGAGATAAGGTAAATGCATGAACAAATGCATGATAAGCATTCATACTAATATTTAAAGGTCAAAAGATAGAGCCTTGGGGCTCTTGGGTCTCGTGATCTATTGGGCCTCCGAATGACCGCTGGGCTTGTTGCGCTTAGGAACCGTTATATTTTTGAATATTAGTCGCGCAAATGACAATGAAAATGTCTACTGGTATTTGCAACCTTTCCAATAGTCACTACCGTTGCAATTCAAACAGCAGCACTTATTCACAAATGGATGCCTCTTCCAGCCTATATATAGGCAATTGAAATTCAGATCAATATAGAAATTTAATTCTGTTTTCCCTTTTCTCTTCGTTTTCGTCCTCCATTGCTCTAATCTATAAATAAAAACTACCTTGTGCTCGTCGTCGCTCTACGATTGCAGCGCAACATAGCAGAGAAGATCTGTTTCATCCTTGGTAAACGATTGCTCAATCAATCTATCAGTGCAGTAGAGGGAGCAATTTTGTTTTAAGGAAACATCGCTAGCTGGACTCGGAACTTAATCAGTACATTCTCTTTGCTTTCCTGAATTTTTATTACATCTAATTGTTTCAGACTGTAATTGTTCTTTGCTGTTGTGAATTTCAACATCAATTAAACAATATTGCTGACGCTTAAAGACGTTAATGTTCGTAAAAACGGTTTTCTGCCGTTTTTGTGATTGGTTTCTAACAAGGTTGTCTTCAATATAGTTGCAATGATTTTAATAATATATTTGTATATTGCATTGCAGCAGGACATAGGTCTAAAAGAATGAACATCAATTGCACTTTTATATTTGGGATCAACGCAATATTATTATTGTTAAATTAAGTCATTATATTAGCCCTATTAAAGAAGTTTCACAGCATGACGTACATCATCTATAATAATAGACCAACAAGTAGTAAAGAAAAAAGTTCTAAACCCATCTGGACATCCATCGGAGTTCTTGTTAAGGGAGAAAAAAAGCTGATATATTTCCTCATTAGTTACTTCGCTGCAAAGGAGACTACAGTCCTAACAGTTGATACCTGGGAGGATTAGAGAGACAATGTCGTCAATATTAGGGTTTAATCTGTTAGTAAATGAAATGATCAAAGAAACGAGCAAAAACAAAAACACAAGCAAGATTTAACGTGGAAAATCTTATGGGCAAAACCACAGGAGAAAGGCAACAGGTTTTATTAATTTTACAAAGGTTTTTTGTACACACAGCAATAACAAAAGTAACAGGAGACTTTATATAAATAGTCCATGCAGCAGAAGTAAAAATATCACAACGTGAAAGGTGGAAAAAAGAGTCAAAACATGATCTGCATGACCCTGTATTTCTACATCTGTTGGACCAGTTCATATGAGAGAACTTCAGATCATAAATTAACAATCTCCACCTTGAGACGAATTCTCATCTTAATGTAGAAAGATGAACTACAATGACCAACTCCTTTAACAAATAAATATCTGCCTTGCTCCAATAGTCACTAAAGACTATACTGTAACACCAACCAAGCTTGAGCAAAGTTCAAACTTAGTAATTGGAACTGGCTTTATCATCATGTCAGCAGGATTGTCATGAGTACTTATCTTGCATACTTTAACACCAACTTTAGCAATAACATCTCGGGTGTAGTGATACCTAACATCTATATGTTTAGTTCTCTCATGGAACATTTGATCCTTTGTAAGACATATAACACTCTGGCTATCGCAAAATACAGTAATGCAAGATGTATCTCCATAAAGCTCAAAGTATAGGACTCTCAGTCAAGTAGTTTCTTTACATGCTTCATAAATAGCCATGTACTCGTCCTTGGTTGTAGATAAAGTTACGGTAATCTGCAAGGTTGCTTTCCAACTCATAGCACAGCCACCAATGGTGAAAACATAACATGTTAATGTTCTCCTTTTGTCCAAATCACCAGCGAAATCAGAATCCACATAACCAACAAGTTCATCTCTAGATCTACCAAACTGCAAACAAGCATTTGAAGTCCCATGAAGATATTTAAAAATCCATTGAACTGCTTTCCAATGCTCGATTCCAGGATTGGCCATGAATCTACTGACAACACTCAAAGCATGTGATAAATCAGGACGCGAACAAACCATGGCATACATAAGTGAGCCGACTGCACTAGAATAGGGAACTCTAGACATGTACTCGATATCATCATCTGATTGTGGACACATGGCCACTACAACAAAAACACTATATTACAACTTTAATTTTACAACGGTGGTAAAATCACTATTGTAATAAATGTTTTTTTACAACTTTTTTCCAAAAAAGTTGTAATAAACTTATTTTTAACAACCGTGTTATTTTGACAGTTGTAATAAAAGTCTATCACAACTTTTATTTTTTGACTGTTGTAATATATGAGTACACTACAACAAAAATACCATCTTAAAAATTAATAAAAATTCGATAATTAATAAAAATATTAATACTCAATAACTATTGTTTAATAATAATAAATAGTTTATATGAAAATATGTAATAACTAATATTAATAATTTCTTTTCGCAATATAATAATTAATAAATAATAATTATGTATTATTATTAGAAATTAAAAATAAATAAATACAATTAGTTTTTAATAATGAATAATTAATTTTAGTAATAATTAAATAAGAAGTAAGAATCACTAATTAAGAAGTAATAATTAAATAATTACTTTTAAATATTTTAACATTAAACTCATACTTGCTTAAGTTGCTTAACGTTAAACTAATTAAGAAGTAAATTTAGATGTTTATAAAATAATTAAAATTTATGAAAACTTGTTTTTGCAAAATTTTAACGTTAAACTCTCTTTATTATTTGGAATGAACGAACTTCAAAGTTGAAGTGAAATATTTGAGTGGCTTAACTGTAGAATTGTTTTAATTGTTATGAGTGGTTAATCAATCAAACAGTTATCTACAATATAAAAAACCATTGATACATTAACAGTCCACTCTGAGTATTTGTAGCACCCCGGATTTTTGAATAATCGAATTAACTAAATTAAAGAATAATTAATCTCAGACGTGAGAATTAAGGGAAATGGGTTGCGCCATTGTGTTCATCTCGGAATTCTGGCCGGGATAGAATCTGAGTTTGCGTAAAACGGATATCAGATGAAGAAGATATGGACGAACAAAGTCAGAAGGGAAAAAAAATTGCATTGGCGCACTTGGGAAGTGCGCCAGTACAAATTTGCATTGGCGCACCTACCAAGTGCGCCCAGGCCGAGCAGCAGGCCTGCACAGCTTTCTGGTTCAGTCTGATCTATGTTATGACTCATTGTTGAGTCCTTTCTGACTCCTTGCTGAGTCATTAGGGCTGAGGTGTCACCCTATCCCGACTGAATGGTTTTGATTAACCCTAAGATCATCCGACGGCTATAATTAAATTAAAATTCTATATAAACATGGGTAGACTCAAACCCTAAATCAAAATAAAAACTGAAACTATGGTCGTTATGCTGTCATCTTGTAACCTAGAGTAGCCGCCACCAACTAAAGGGAAATCAAAGCTAATCAATTCAGTTCTATTCAACTCTAACAACGAATCTTCTTCAAAGGAAAGCTAATTCAACTTCAGAACTCAGAATTCAGAACTCAAGACCTTCTTTGAGTTATGAGTTTGATTCTTTAATAAAATAATTAGTAATTTAATTGGATTAAGTTATGATGTGGATTATATGGATATGATGTGACTTATTGACCGCATGTTATAATTATGTTGTAAAATTGTGATGTTATCATATATGTTGCAAATTCTATGATGTTATGTTGTGATGTTATCATCTATGTTGTAAAGTTATAATGCTATCATCTATGTTATAATTCTATGATTGGCTTATGTATAATCAAATCATCATGTTGTTCATATGCTAGTTTGGTTCATATGATAAATCATATGTATTTATGCAAGTTAGGATGTAAATTGAGGCATAGATCATATGCAAATTATGTATAACCTTACATGTTTCATGACATCTATTTTAGATCTAAGGTTAGGCTATGACATGTGTGAGTTATATGATAAATTCTACATGTTAGTTACATGTTTAGATGTAAGTTTACACCATTGTTATGTTGCATAAATCACATATGCAAGTTTATATAAATATATGAGTTTGGAATATGAATCATGTTATGTAAGTTTGTGGTTATTGCCTATGCAAGTTTACACCTTTAGATGTAGATCTATGACATACATGATTTATGCAAGTTGTGACCATTACCTAAACAAGTTTACACCTTTAGATTTGGATCTATGACATATGTAGTTTTATGCAAGTTGTAACTTTGGCCTATGCAAGTTTTAGATGTAGAACATCATTCACACATGCAAGTTCACCCCTTATGTTTAGATCTAGTTTTAACTATGTGTATGTTGTGATGTTTTCTCTTTATTCCATGAGTTAGACTATTTGAGTCTAACGTATATTTTACGTTAAACGAACGAACGTACAACGTAGGGTAAAGGGGATAATATTAAAAGATTTAATATTAAGAATTGGCATAAATGCCTTAAATGGCATAAAATTAATTTATGATGAAAATTGGTATGATTTTACATACCATAAATAGATGGACATAATTGAGTCAATTATGGCCATAGTTAAATTTGGAATCTGAATAGGGAAATTAATTCAAATTGGGGAATGATTAATTAGGTGTAATTAATCGTCTAAGACACGAGGTTAGGCTCTTTTGTGGTGTAAGACTGCCCGGACCCGCCCGGCAAATCCAGCTGCCACAAATGTCAGTCTAATGTGAGAGGTCTTAGGCATAAACTAAATGCGTATCAGTTGTAAAGACACGAGGTTAGGCTCTTTTGTGGTGTAAGACTGCCTGGACCCGCCCGGCAAATCCAGCTGCCACAAATGCCAGTCTAATGTGAGAGGTCTTTATAAGGTTACGGTCTTAATAAATTAAGAAACACTTAACCAGATAAACATGTAGTGGTACATGAGGGGCTTAAGTGGGTGCCTTGGGTGGTATATGGAATCTAGTGGGTACCTTGGGTGGCATTTGAAATACGATTAGAAACACTTAACCAAAATTTGAAACATGTAAGTGAACATGAATAAGAAGAGGGTTAAGTGGGATGTATTAGAGGGGACCAAGCTTAGGTGGATAGCTTGTGTCAAGTAATGGGGGGCCCGTTTCAACTAGTAACCCAAACGTATCTTTGTGGGCTCGACCCAAGTCGAGGACGGGACACGCATACTGGGCTTGACTGTAAGAGGCCAAAACGGGTTAGCAACGACAACGCAAGTCCAACGGGTTCATATGCGTGTGTGGGCGCGGGCTGGTAGGTAAGACGTTGTTGCATCGTGTAGGTATAAGCCGTGCATTGTTGGTTGTATCGGGTTGCCACTTTGGGGAGTGATACACCCCACTGTGGGGCCAGCACGGGTATCTACAAGTTAGGGAGCCGATCGCATGGGGGTAGTGGGTACACCTAGTGGAGATAGGGGCAGGTGGCACCTATGAAGGCAGATAGGGGTGCACAAAACTACCATAATCATTATTAAGTTCAGTAGGCGGGATCAACCTTAGGGTGACTAGTGGTGGTGCAGTATAGTATAGTGGTGGTGCAGTATAGTAATTATCTTATAGTGGTTAGGGTGCGCTTTAACGTTATCTTTGTTCATCTTGTTTCCTAGATTGCTCTGCCATACTCAATTGTTCACAGTCATTTCCTTATTTTCCAACTTATGCCTTAGCCTAGTTATTTTGGTAATTATATTGTTAAATTTATCGCACTCGCCAGACTTTATGTCTGACCCCCTTTGTTTCCTCCTCTTTTCTTCCTCCCCCCCCCTCCCCCCAGGTGCTCAAGTTGGAACTAGCACCAGTGGAGCTTGATTTTGGACATCTGTATCTCTTGCTTTTAGAAGTTGCTTGGATCGCTGAAGTAAAGTTCAGTCTCTCTTATTTATGGCTATTTTGTATTGGGGATTATGTCTTTCAATTTATGTACTTTGGTTTAGTCAAGATGGATATTATGTACTTGACTCTGGTCTTGATGATGTAATCAAACTTATGTATTTTCTGCTGCAATGAAATAAAGTTTTTAATTTTTCAAGTACTGTTTATATCTGTCTTGTTGTTAAGTTTCTGTTCTATACTCACTTAAAACGCTCCATAGAAGTTAATGCATTCCCTTTGTGAGTGACATTAATGGACGTGGGGTGTTACAGTATCAATTAAAACAAAAGTTACCAGGTTCGAAATTTAAAAGGGAAAAAAGCGGCAAGTAAAATTTTGGCGGGTCGCGCCTTCCAATTCCCAAAATCCGAAGTCGTTCTCCCCTAATTTTTTTCACCTCGCCAGGTTAATGTTTAATCAAGATTTTTCCTCACCGCCTTCCAGTTCCCCAAAATCCCTAGTCGTTCTCCCCCATTTTATTTCACTTCGCCAGGTTAATTTTCAATTAAGATTTTTCTTCACCGCCCTCGAGTTCCCCAAAACCCCTAGTCGCTCTCCACCAATTCACCGTAGGGTTTCACGAAAGGTGAATGCAACAACTTCGTTAGGCGCAACACATGATTGACATGACTTTGGACGTCGACGATGGTGGAGACTCAAATTAGACGCGATTCTGAGGCTGCGAAGCCTCTAAGACTTCAAATGGAAGTGATTGTAGTAGAGTAGCGATTTGCGCTGAGTTGAACTTGGAGACGAGGCTTGTGTTTTGGTTGTCGGTGGTCAGGGAGAGTTGATGTCACAGGTGAGGCTATCAATTGAATTAGCTTGATTTCTTGAAATTTTTCTTTAATTTCCTTATGTTATCAATTGAACAGGATAATGGATATTAATGACTCAATGAGGATTTCCACTTTTATGTGGATGTTTAATATTCTGTTGCTATTAACTTCGAAAGTAAATGGATTTCTTGTGTCAATGACATTAGTATCAAATGCTACATCCAAAGGAGCAGGTATTTTTACTTTTCTATGAAGATTGATTCATATTTGTTTATATGGTATATTCTTCAACAAACAACCTTTGTTTTTTCACAGTTTTCTTAGATGGAAGTGCACCGGCCTATCACTTTGCACTTGGTTTTGGTTCTGGTGTAAACAGTTGGTTAATTCACATGGAGGTAACATAAGCTTTGGAATGCATTTTGCATGGCTAAGGGATGTTAGCTTCATTTAACGCCATATTGTTCATTTTGAAAATGTTCTGCTATGATGTATCCATATCTCATGTTCTGTCAAAATTCCAATTTTGATCTTCCTACCTTTGCTTTCTAATATTTGAGAATAGGTAATGTTTACGTAGACTTTGCAGTCTAATACTGATTATAGTTTAACATCAAAAAATCACAGCATATAACAGATAAACAAGTGCCCTGCATTTCAATTTTTTGATTTTTTTCTCGGCTAAGTTCCTCTTTTGAGTTACCAGCATTTTCTTTTTCTTTTTCGGTATAATTTAGTGGTGCAACATTATATGTCTACTTATGTTTTGATTTGTTAACAGAATTACTTCTGGCGGAGTTCAAAATGGCAGTCAGTTGAGGTGTGCTTTCAGCAATCTTTTAACGACTTCTAGTTTAAATGGTTTTGGTTACCCCAAGTAAATAATCAGAGGAGCTTGTCTAAGTTAATGAAAATTATTGCATCAATATTCCACAGAGTAATTAAGTAAAGAGGATGACAATAGCTCCATCGTTTTAAGTAAAGAGGATGACAATAACCACTCAACTTCTCATTTAATCTTTCTCTATGAATCTGAATTCTACAGAGCAATTAATGTACCCATTTATTTTATTGATGTCTTGCTCTATTCATTAAAATATTTATTTTATTACCATTTGTGGCATGGTTGGTTTATATGTTTTATTTTTTATAGATAAGCTCCATAAATTTAGCTTTGTATTTGTGGTCATTTAGGATAAGAATTGTTTCTTGGAAGAGCACGCTGGACTTGTCAAGGACTCACCAACAAAAGAGTTCTTGGAAGAGCACGCTGGAGTGGTGCTCCGGAAAAATTTGAAGAACTTGTATGCAAGTGGAGCCAACTTTTTATTTGTATTGGTTATTTTATTGCTCCAGATATTTCAGTCCTGGTTCACTATTTGTTGAGTATATTTCATTTATGTATCATTAATGCCATGATATTTTCCTTGTAAAAAACTACTCTCAAACTTTCCTTGTAAAAAATGTATATTTTTGTAGCCTCCTTATATGTTTTGGCAGTGTTTTTAACAATGACTAAAAACAGTCTCATAGGGTTAGCAAAAATGAAGTGAATGTATCTAGCATATTTAGTGTATTGTTTATTTCAGCTGCAAAAGACGTTTATTTTTTTAAAATGCAACTGTCAATCACAACGGTGATAAACAGTTGTAGTAAATATTATTACAACGGTGCATAACTGTTGTAATAAAGTTTATTACAAGGGTGGAAAAAAGATGTAAAATATACATATTACAACGTTGTTGCAACGGTGCAAAAAAGTTGTTAAAATTTTTAGTCTATTACAACTTCTTAATACACAACAGTTAGCCCGTCGTTGTAAAATGTATATTACAATGTTTTTCCATCGTTGTAATAGGGTCATTTTGTTGTAGTGGGCTGAAGACAATTTGAAATGTGCAGCAAGAGGAGTACATATTGCTGACGCTTAAAGATGCTAATATTCATAAAAACGGTTATTTGCCGTTTATGTGATTGGTTTCTAACAAAATTGTCTTCAATCTTGTTGCAATGATTTTAATAATACATTTGTATATTGCATTGCAGTAGGACATAAGCCTAAAAGAATGAACATAATTTGCATTTTTATATTTGAGGATCAATGCAATATTATTATTGCTAAAGGAAGTCATCATATTAGCCCTATTAAAGAATTTTCACAGCATGACGTACATCATCTGTAATAATAGACCAACAAGTAGTAAAGAAAAAAGTGCAAAACCCATCTGGACATCTATTGGGGTTCTTGTTAAGGGAGAAAAAAAAAACCTAATATATTTCCTCATTAGTTACTTCATTACAAAGGAGACTACAGCCCTAACAGTTGTTACCTGGGAGGATTAGAGAGCCAATCTCGTCAATATTAGGGTTGAATCTATTAGCTAATGAAACGATCAAAGAAATGAGCAAAAACAAAAACACAAGACGTGGAAACCCTTACGGGCAAAACCACAGGATAAAGACAACGGGTTTTGTTAATTTTACAGAGGTTTTTTGTACACACAACAATAACAAAAGTAACGAGAGACTATATATAAATAGTCCATACAGTAGAAGTAAAAACATCACAACGTGAAAGGTGGCAGAAAGAGTCAAAACAGGACCTGCATCACCCTGTATTTCTGCATCAGCTGGACCAGTTCATATGAGAGAACTTCAAGTCATAAATTAACAATCTCCACCTTGAGACGAATTCTCCTCTTGAAGTAGAAAGATGAACT